>VXBN01010329.1:233489-245253 GCA_013397395.1 Sinosuthora webbiana
AAAAGATAGCAGTATCCTGACTGATGCAAAGTTTGTATTTAAATATATTTGTGGTGTTTCATAGAATGTAAGCTGACTAAAATATTTTGTAGGTGTATTTCTTTATAGCTGTTTACTAATTCTTTTGCACAACCTCCTACTCCCCGTTCAAGAGATAGGAATAAGCACAAAGAGAAAATGGAAGAGACTTGCTTTCTGTTGTAAATTCTTACTCATTTGCCTTGGTCTTCCTTTTGTATACTTATTATTTCAGTGTTGTCATCTACAATGCCACCAGCTAAGCCGGTTGGATTGAGATGTTTACATTAGTATGGCTGAATTTGTCAATTATGATAAAAATGAGAGATTTTCTGTAATGTTTTTTTGACAGTGTTTCAACTGCTGTTTTGGAAAATATTTTTCTAATCATGAAGCCTCAAACTGTCTTCCACTTATTAGCTTGTAATAAGGGATATTGAAATTGGTGATTTTCATTGAAATATAAAACACATATATCATTAGACTAGGACATTGCATTATGGCAAGGCATTTTATTTTAAAAAAATTAATCATATGGGAAAATAGCTAATAAAGTAAAAAAAAAAAAAAAGTACAAATTAATTCTGCTTTCACTTAATTACATTTTATGTTATTTAAACACAGTTTGGAATTAATTTTAACATCACAGACTGGCACAATTGCAAGTAGGTTTTTGGTTTCTTTTTTTTAAAGGAAATGTACAGCAATTTTACTTGTAAATTAAAAATATTTTAGCTCTGATTTTGTGGATGAATAACAAAGGTTTCTTTATGACACTGTGGTCGTACTTTCCTGCTTTACCTATTTGAAGCTTGGAAACATAAAAAAAAAATGCCACAGCCAATTCTAAGATTAATGAATCACATTCACCCAATTATTACTTTTTTTAACTAATGGGCATCACAGGATATTAGAAATTTATATTTGTTTCAATTTCATTATGTGATGCTAAATGCTCTTATTAAGTATGATATGAGCTGAATATCAGCTCATACTCCTTCTTGTTTGTGCTTTCTGGATTTGAGCACTTTGTCTATATATATATTTATTTATTTCATTATGTCTTACCACACAGATAAAGATTTTTATGCAGCTGAAGGAGTATCCATAATTATTATCAATGTGTGTTAAAAAAATACTATATCTGTAAAGGTCCAGGTTTGGAAAAACTAAATAGTAGATGAATGCTTGGTCTTTTTAATGCCTTAGTCCACGTGAACACTTGGGTTCCTAAAAAGCAGAAAGACAAGTGTCTCAGGTCATTGCTGAGTGCAATGGGAACTCAGGTACATAATTAAAAAATGGTCTCCATTATGAGGAATCTCATGTCTAAACAAAGGAGAGGGGAAAAATGCATATCCAGAGAAAGAAGTGAGGTATTCCTCTGTCACAGGACCTGAGACAGAGCTAAAAGTACGGGATGTCCCCTTCCCAGTCTTTTTGCAGAATCACAAAAAGAGTAATGTTGGAAGGCACCACTGGAGGTCATTTAGTCCAAACTCTCCTGTTCAGGCAGCATCCCCTGGAACATGTTACTCAGGACTGTGTCCAGAGGGGCTTTGAATATCTCCAGAAAAGGAGACTCTGCAACATTTCCAGGCAATCCTACTGACCAAAAAAGGCTCTTTACAGACTGGTTTGTAGAGTATTTATGGGAAGGAGATACCCTGAAAGGATAGAGAAGTAACAGAAAAGAAAGTTTAATTGTAAAAGGTCTAGTTGTACTGATGGAAAATAAGTTTTGATGAAGTATAGACTTTATCATATTCTACAAAGAGAATAAACAAAATAAGTTATTCAAAAATTTCCTGTGGATGGTATAAATTACAACATATTTAGCTCCATATTTTTTTTTTAGGGCACAATAGTGTTTTAAATAATAACATTTATATTCTAAAGAACTAATAGGATATAAGAAAAATAAAATTAAGAATTTAAAATAGATAATTTTCTTCATGAGGAATGAAGAAAATAAGGATTTTTCTTCCGTAAACCACTGCAGAATATTGGGATGTGTCATTTTAATATAATTTGCTTCATTATTTCTCACATTTATTCCTGCCCAGCTTAATCATATCTGTTCATAATAGATGTGTTCATATGCCTTCCTTTGTGATGAGTCATGGCAAGACTGGCACCAAATGTCCTGTATTCTTTGCTCTGCGGAGCTGTTGCAACACGAGCTGGATTTTTGCATCATTATTTTCTTACTTCACAGCATGAAATAAATGGCACAAAGTAATGGGCTTAGACAGTGAGTAGTATTTCTGAAAAAATAATAAATACTGGAGGAAGTAAAATGATTTCTTTTCTGTTGTTATCAGACAACTGGAACTACCACAAGTTGAGTTGTGTTTGTTGCCAACTCATCTTTACCACCTGAAGCAAGTATATTCATCCTGTAATCCTCCTTCCAGGGTTTCAGCTGTCTGTGATCCAAATTCTGGTTTGGACACAGTACAGCTGTCTAACTCCAGCTTAGACTTCTGATAAGACAGAGATGAGAAAAAGCAGAAAGGAAGCATACAAGCTAGAGCAGTGCAAAATAACAGAAGCAAAATCACAGATAAAGATAAGACAGTTTCAATAGTAATAGAAAAGGTTTAAATTATAATAATAGTTGCTCAAATATTCAAAATTAAAAAAACAAACAAAAAACCAAACAAAAACAAACAAAAACAAAACCAAAACAACGACAAAAACCAAACAAAAACAAACACAAACACGAAAACAAAAACAAAAATAAAACCAACCAACCAAACCAACAAAAAACCCAACCCTCTGGACTGTAAACTGTTAAAATCCTAAGGGAGTCAGAAGAAGAGCATCTCAACAACAAAATGGATCAATCTATTTCAATCATTGGCTTTCTCACCAAAAAGGACTTCAGTGTCTCATCAGAAGGATTAGAGGATGGGACCAACACTTAGCCTAATAGCTTGTTTGTCCTGCCTGTCTCACTTGTGTATCAGTTAGCAAATAGGTGTTTTATATTCTTACCTGCTAAATATACTCATTCTGGCATCTGTGTCGGTACAGTTGATTGAAAAGATGTGACAGAGGAAGAGAAGGTGACAGAAAGATAAAACCTATGCTTTTGTTTGTGTGATTCTTAATGGTGGCTGATAAGGCTATAGATATTTTCTCATATTTTAGAATGTTTCTTGATTTATGTATTACGATTCATAATCTTAAATAAGTACTCACTCTCAGTACTGTGATATAATGTGTCTGTAGCCCTACCCAGTTTACTGTGAAAATGCAACTTTTTTTTCCTAATATTACTGGTTTGTGTGCACAGGTTTTAATATGCTTGTGTGCACCAGAAAAAAAAATCAAATTCTATTTTATCAGTGTAATGCTTGTCCTATTGCTGGTATGGTTTGGTAGCTTTTAAGGGATGAAATGGTGAACTCTGACATGCAGAAATAGGATGTGTTCCATAACTCGAAACTTGGAATTTATTGCTTTATAAATGGCATACATTCCACTAATGTGTTACAAGCATATATTTCAGCAGCATAAATACTTAATTCTGTATGGTTATGTTAGCATTGTTTCATTATGAAGCATTCCTTGATGTGTTGCTCTTTTGTGGTTCATGTAAAATACTGTCTTCTTTCATGTCTTATTTCACTGAAGTTGTAATGAGTGTGTGATAAATCAGGTATAAATAAAATAGGAGAGTTGCAATTGATCTGGAAGAAAGACAACCTGGTCTAGTGTTACTGCAAGTCACTTACAGCAACCATCAGAATTCTGCTTTCTAGGGGGTAAAAACCTGTCATTTTCCTAAGAAGCCATGGAGAATACAAAACTTGTTTTGATGCACTGCTTTATTTTTGCTCCTTGCAAACAAAAGATGTTGCTAAAACTCTCCATAAGCAAGAGAATACATGGCAGCATAAACATTCACCCTCAATATAGAAGTAAAAACAGTTCAGAACCCTCAGCTGGGGAAGCACATTATAAACCAAATTGAACTGTAGTTTATTTGGCACCACCTGAAACTGATGTAAGACTGCAGTAGATCTGCCTGGGCAACAGAGAAATAATCTGTGAGCGTGTTTTTTAACTCTTCCTGCATTGTATTTTTATTTTGTCTGGTCAATTTTGTTAACATCATTATACTACATTAGGAAGTTCTGAAGATTTAGGGCCTGCAACTAAAACTCTGTCTACCTAAAACATATCTGTGACAAATAATTGAAATTAGGAAAGAAAAGTAAAATAGGCATTCAACTAGAGACCAGAAATTTTCTTCAGTATTTTATGTCATCGGCCATAGAACCAAAACAGTTTACCCTGGATATCTTTACACCATAAAATATCTTACAATGAAATCTATGCTGCTAGGCAGATGACTATGCAGTGAACAACACAGATTCAGTAGGTAGGCATTGTTAGGATTGTCATTACAGCAAACCAGCTCCACATTTGTTTGACTTGATAGAGATTGTGAAAAATGAATACAGGTCAAAGTTCTAACATATTAAGTATTTAATTACTTTTCACACTGTTTTGTATTTTTGGGTCCAGACTAAAAGTAAAATTCCTAGGAATTTTTTGAAATTTACATAAATAAATATAAGTATATAAATGTCATTGTTTCAAAGAAAATTGTAATCTTGTGTGAGATGAGTATTAGATTAAAATTTCACCCATGACAGGATGACTTTATTCGCTCTTTGGAAAAAAGTCTTTTAGGATATCCAAGTAATCTCTGACACTGCTACTAATATTACACTGCTTATAGAGAATAGTTTTGTTTATTTCATTCTACTTTCTTTACTTTTCTACCACGCTTCTATTTCTCCTGGCTTTGTGAATATGTAAGAGGAAAGTGAAATATGCTTTGTGACACTTCCTGCTCCACCTCTTCAACCTTTTTCTCATTACATCTATGCTATGTAAACACATTGGATGTCTTTATTAATACTTGCTAGTCCCTTACTCTCTGTGGTTTTAAAATACCTACAAGTGATACATGAGTTTAAGAGGCTATAAGTATTTCTCTAGCCCATTATATTAAGACCAATTCTTCCTTTCTGAAAATGTCAAAAATTAGAGTCACTAGGTTCACAGGAAAGCAAATATCTCTTGCATAGTGCATAACTCTGCATGCCAGAACAGCTAGTAAACTTTGGAAAGTAAATTTAGAGACCAGATGATTAATCTTGCAACTTTTGATTGATGTGCCATATACAATGCATCAATGAAATGTGCTTCCCTAGTACAGTCTGTTATACCTGGTGTGTACTGACATTTCCTTCAGGAACATGGATGTTCATTTGAAAAGTATTGATGGAAGTAGAATTGCAGCTTTCAGGTTTAGATTGGTGATGGGTGAGACTCAGAAGGTTTGGAATTTCGTTTTGATTGAGATGATCATCTAAATGTTCACAGGCATAGCTGAAGCTTATTAGGACTACACAAGCCCCTTCAATCTGAAAAATTGTGGCAGAAATCTGGAAAGAAGATTTCTTGTCAGATTTTTTCAGCAGTCTCAGTCTTAGAAGAAAATGCCATGAGAACAGCTTTTCACAATATTTTGGCACCTCTTCTTCCAGCCCCAGACATAACATGGCATTGAAAGAAGACAGAGAAGTATAACCCTTGCCTGAACTAAAAAAGAAAATTCTTTAACTTTTAGAAATGAGATAATTTTTTGCCAGTCTTTGAGAATATTTTTTTACCTCTTTTGAACTCATTCTCCTCTTTTTAGCCAGGCTCCAGAGAGAAAAGAGGCACACCTATTAGCCGTTTCATTAAGTAAAATGCATTCATTGCTTTAGTCCTTGAGTAAACTCATCTTTTAATATGATGAACAGCTACAGCTTTATCCTGCAGTTATTTCTTTAACAGCATGTGACAGTGTCAGTGCGACAGACGTGTTTTTCTCAAACAGCTACACCGCCATAAACATTTACGCTAAAATGTCAAGAAGACATTTCATTTTCAATATTTTTTAATGTTCCACTCCAATTGCTAAGTCAAAAACAGGAAACAATGAATATTTCACTCAGCTCTTCCTCACCCAGATCTAGTTGCTTTTCAATCAAGTAAAAATAATTAAAAATAAAAACCAATGCTTTGAATTTCAGATGATTCTTACAGCATTATTAATTTTCATTAGGTTTTAGGGATGTAGACTGTGCACTTGCCATCACATTGTATTCTAAGAAGAAGGACTTAATTCAAAGCTCCACGAGTCACAGACTTCCAGCAAGTATCTTCCTGTAGTCTGTATGATTTCATTATTTACCTGGACCATCTCATTTCTGCTCTGTAATGTCTCTTGTACATTCCCAAATGCATCTCTGTAGCAATTATGATGGATGTTAAAATACATCCATTTCTATAACATAGAAGTTATAGAAAATAATAAATTGATTTGAAATTTGTACTTTTTCCATTAAGGACACAGAAATAAATTAGATAATAGTTTATATTCAAAAAACCCAAATTTGAGCTATAGCCTCCATTTCCTTAGAACCTTTAGAAAGAGCACTCCCAGTTTAATACTACAAACAGGGAAACGAAAATGGGGGAAACAAAAAGAAAAAAAAATTTAGTCTGCAATATTCTGATAGAAAAACCTACTATTTAGTTTAGGAACTTTTTTTTTAAATCTTACTTAGAATCTAAGTAATGGCTTCAGTTATTACAAATTGACATGTAAGCAGTATTGATTACACTGCCATGTGAATGGACTAAAAAAATCCCAATATTTTACATTAGATTACTTATTTTATATTTAATTTTATGAATCATGCAGTACTAATTCTTTTCAAATATTAAGGTTAATAATGAAGATAGTATTATGCTGTTTATCTAGAATATTGTGTGTTAATTTTATGTCTACTGCATGATAGCAGATATTATGTCACTGTTCAGGAAAGAATATATGCAACACACTGTGACATCTGCATCTTGGAAGAGCCCATATTGACATTTGAAAAATGACAGATATGTTCCTTTAGTAAGTAAGGATATACTTGCCTGTGAAAAAAAAATCCTAATTTTTCCAACAAAGGAACCCACTAAAAAGGATTTACCTTAATTATACAAGTAAAGGAACACAGTGTTTCCAAACACACAAAGCATTGTCAAAAGAGCTAATTTGTTTTGATAAAACTGGGGTGTGAGGTTTTGAAGTAGTTTTTTTTCAATGAAATAAATTCTTCATCACCATAACTGTAATATATAGTATGTTGAAAATCTGGATTTTAAGGCTTTTCCTTGTGACTGAGGAAGAGCTCTTGCCATGCTGTATAATCACATAATGTATCAAAACTACGGGGTTTGCTTCCTATATATATCCTATTTTTATCTATCTATATAGTTATACATTCCTTCTTTCTTGTACTGAAGTAGAGAAGAAGCTATGTACATTCTCTGACTATTTAACTAAATGAACATAACCTTTCCTTGGTCATACTTCAGTGTTGACAATTACTAGTAAAACAAAGGAGAAGGTATTGAGTAACTCTATATGAGACACAGAAGAAATTCAGAAAATTCTTCATACAATCAGAGAATTCTGAATTCTAATTCATCAGAAAATATTATAGTTTATGATCAGGAAATTAAAAATCTATGTGTATTTATTTTTTTCTTTTTCTTTCCCCTTTGTTATGACTGTTTTAGAAATTAGAAATATACATGGAATAAAAACACAATGAGTATTGTAAAAATGGAAGATACGTATGGCTACAGGCTTAAAAGTAGAAAGATTCTATACTTATGGTAGTGGCGTGGAAGCAGGCATTTTTCTCACCAAGTGAAAATTAAGAACTTGATGGAAATGTGGGGTTTTTTTAATCAATAAAAAAAGAACACATGGTAACTCTTTTATTAGTTAAAATAGGAACGGTCATTAATTACTCCCTCAGGCAATCTTAACCATTCACTTAAAATCTTACAAATACTTCAGAAGTAATAGTCAGTGAGCAAAATTGTCATAATTGTAACATACCATTTAAAATTTGATTCATAGTTTAAGAGGAATAGTTGAGCAATGCATTGTCAAGTTTTAATAAAAAAATATTAAATTACAACAGAGAGGGGTGGAGGTGGAAGGAAACGGGAAAAAAATGCATCTTCCACACTAACGTTCAACTGTCTTGCACTTATTTTAGCAAGACTCACAGATCCTCACAAAGACAGTTTCAAGAATAATTTCTCAAGAGATAACATTATGAGATCAGCCCAAAAGCTAATTGCCACATAAAAGAGAGAGGAGCAAAAAACCCCAGAAAAATATGTCCACTGAAGTAATTGGATTAAAAAAAAATATTAGCATCATTAGTTCTCAATTGTTTGCTTCTTAAACATGCTAATACAACTAAAGGATCTATCTAATTTGATTGCTGAACAAAAATCTAAGAACACTGCTAGCACCTTTCCTGCACACACCTGCATTTTTTTGGGGAAGATCAGATAGAATTGAGTAGATAAGATGCTGGAAATTAAAACTCATAGAAAACATAGAACACTTGCATATCATTTCCTGGATAAGTAAGGGAAAAAATAGGTAAAGGTTTTGGAGAAAACTGCTATTACTTTTGTTCATGGTTGCCTTAATGATACAGTATATGAGAAAAGAACACTATAATTGAAGATTATTGCAGCTTCTTTCTATCTCTAAACTGTATTATTCTGAATTTTCTGATTTCAAACTATAATCTCCCTCATCTCAAAATTTTGGTTAACCTACTTTGGTAATCCAGAAGACTGGAAGAATTTATGTTCATGCCTTTTTTATTTTTTTTCTTTTTTTTTTTTTTTTTTTTTTTTTTTTTTTCTTTTTTTCCATTCATTGTGATTTTCTGCCCTAATATTTAATTAGTATTTCCCTTGGTTCAGTTTGGGTTCATTGCATTTTTGCTGTCTTTAGACATTTCTGAAGAGATTCTGACTCTGTTCTCCCCAATGAGGTAGATGAATACAGTAATAATGACCATGGGGAAAAAGTAATTGTTTAAAAAAATAGAATAGAAACATTAGAATAAAGCAGCAAATACAGTCAGCTGACAATACAGTGTGAATTAGGGCCAAATTACTAATACTTTAAAAATAACAAATGTAAATGGATTATGACTTTCAATTGTTAAGTCTAACTTGGATGAGACAAGAGGAGGGGAAGGGAAACATGTAATGCCTAAAAGAAAATAATATGAAAATACAAGTCAGCATGAAGTTTTCAAAAAAGGGAGTGAGAATTCTCCAATTTCTAGGCCTCCATAATGTTTATAAAACTTTATCAGTCATACCAGACATAACTGTCAAAAAAAACAAAAAAAAAAAAAAAAAAAAAAAAAAAAAAAAAAAAAAAAAAAAAAAGAAAAAAAAGGGGGGGGGGGGAAGAAGTAATGCAAAGTATCCTGGTCTTCATGCCATCTTGAAAAAAAAGCCACTTAAAATGTCTGCTGAATATGTTAAATTAGTCAAAGTAGTTTCCATTGACCAGAAATTATCTAACAGAAACTTATAGTCCTTTAGTTCATTTTCTCTTTGCTAATAGTCTCATGGTGATGTGTTTCAATAACCTCTTAATGGTGTTTATGTAATACTTAAATGGCAATATTAAGAATATTCAAAAACAGTATTACACATTTGATGATGACTCATAGCCCTTCATTTTAATCAAAACTTGAGTACTCTGAGTAATTTTGGAAGGGAATTTTGTTGATAAGTTTGAGTCAAAGTATGTTGTAGATGAGAGTGTGGACCTGAGAGTCAAGGTAAAAATAGGTTAGAATTTTGTTGTGGAAAACTCAGAGAACAAATTTAAAAACTTGTGCAGATTATTATTATTATTTTTAATTATTATTATTGTAGTAACAAAATAGTAATAATATTTTTTAACGTGTAAATTATATTGGGAGGACATATTTTATTTTTTTCTCTCATGTTTACATGCTCAAATAATATTTCCTAGACTTCCACTTCAGTCATAACTTGAGCATCATCCAAAGCTTGCAACATGATGATACTCCCTCAACAACAAATTATTTGAAAGGTTCATAAGAAATTTCTGGAAGAAGTGGACTGAATGAAGAACCATCTTCTTCCAGGAAGAAGAATCTGATCTTGAATAGGCTGAAGATAAGCAGAAGAGTGCACCTGGGAGACTGGTGTTGATGGAATGAGATAATCTAGGGCTACTAGTAAGTTCGGGCACAGGTGATTCTTGCAGATTTGCTTTGCATTTACATTCCAGGTATAAAGCTGTGGAACTAGGGTAAGAGTGCAAACTGGGAAGCCATCAAAACCAGCTCCCATGCAGTGGGACTGATACGTCCTTCAGGCTTCTGAATATGTACAGGGCTCTGTTACTTCCAGAAATTGGTTTGAATTTCACTGTCAGCAAAGAGGCAATACAGGCCTGCAGTTGTAAATTTTAACAAATTACTTCTAATTAAATTCTTTTCTCTCCCTCTTTGCATTATCCAATTAAGCAGTGCACAAACACCCTATGAGCATCTACACTAGATACATAAACCTAGATTATACTAGCAATATTTACGATGAGCAAGTTCATACAGTAAGATGACAGACTGCATAATCCAAGTACATTATTCATAACACTAAGGGCATAATTCAGTATTAATGAGACTAATATTTTGTGTACAACCTTTATTATTTTGTTAATGGAATAAAATTAACTGAGCCTTTGGAACACAAAACTTTCTGAGTTCTTGGGGGGCAGACCATGATTGAAAGAAAATGAGATCCAGGGTCACCAAAATTGTATGAATTAGAGAACAATAGTGTATCATTGTAGTTATCAACATGTGAGAACAATGATCTGACTATCAGCAGTATAGTAAAATCATCAAAAGTTCAGACATAAAAAGCAATAAAAGTCTCTATAAACATTTTATAGCACTTTTATTATGATTGGAAATATGCAGAAGTTGAAATATTAGTAAGTTTTGATATTCTATTGCTACTACTTAAGAATAGCTTTAGAAACCTTAGATTTTCTGGGCTGACGCACAGAAGATTGTGTGTGCCATGTGTGTTAAAGATTACTCCCTGTGACAGGGTCAGAGTTAAAATCATCATGTGCAATGAATATACTCAAATGTCCATAAAAATTTTTCTAAACCTACAGTTCCATCCATTTTTACCAAAAAAAAAAAAAAAAAAAAANAAAAAGAAGAGAATATATGGTCCTTGAAAGAAAGGGAAGGAAACAAATGTATTGTGAACTTATGAAGGGAGGAAGTATGAAGGGCCTAAACCCAAAGAGAACTTAAACTCCCTACAGCCATTAATGACATGAAAAATTTTTCTATAGATACATCAGCAACACAAGGAGGGCTAAGGAGAAGCTTTTATTGGATGCAGAGGGGAAAAATAGTGACAAAGAATGATGAAAAGGTTGAAGTACTTAATGTTCTCTTTACCTCAGTCTTTAATAGTAAGACCAATTGTTCTCCAGGTACCCAGATCCCTGAGCTGGAAGACAGGGACAGAGAGGAGAATGAAGCCCCCATGATGCAAGGGAAGATGGTCAACAACCTACTACAATACCTAGACACAAGTCTGTCTTGGTTTGGGAAGACAGGTATCTGCCAGATAAAAGCTGGAGTTTGCTTTGGAATGGGGAGTGTAAGCCACGCCCCCTCCCCTTTTTTTTCAATTATAAATTTACAATCAGAGGCTCTTAGGCAAAGATTTTTGGGAATAGGAAATAGCAGTTCTTTACTAGTATGTATTACAAAGCAAACAGACA
>VXBN01010329.1:245572-262796 GCA_013397395.1 Sinosuthora webbiana
CCAACTCCTAAAACTCTGTCCTTTTTTCCTGCCTTATCTCTCTCTCTCCTCGCCCTCCCAAGCTTGTCCTTTGTTTCAGTTAAATATCCTTAAGTATCCAATACTTGGTCTCCTTGGTAACTTATGGGGAAAAAAAAATTCTTTAGAGAAAAAAGAAGGAACAAACCCAACCCCCAACAAAGTCTTTGATACTGGATGGGATCCACCCAAGGGGGTCTGAGAGAGAGATGGTAGAAATTCTCACCAAGCCCCTTTCAATCATTTACCAACAGTTCTGGCTAACAAGGCAGGACCCAGAAGACTGAAAATCATTGTGATGCCAACTTACTAGAGGGGCTGGAAGAGATCCAGGGAACTAAAGGCCTCTCAGCCTGATCTCAGTGCTGGGGAAGGTTATGGAACAGACTATCTTGAGTGCCATCACAAATGTGTAGGACAACCAGGGGATCAGGACCAGCCAACACGGGTTTAGGAAAGGCAGGTCCTGCTGGACTGACCTGATCTTCTATGACAGTATGTGCTGCTTGGTGGTTGAGAGAAGGGCTGTCTTTACGGACTTTAAAAATTCTTTGATACCATTTCCCACAGCATTCTCCTGGAGAAAATGAATGCTTGTGGCTTGGACAGGTGCACTTTTCACTTGGTAAAGAACTGGATAGATGTACAGGTCCAGAGGGTGGTGGTGAATGGAGTTAAATCCAGCTGAGTCTCCAGGACTCAGTATTGGTGCCAGTCCTGTTCAATATCTTTATCAATGATCTGGATCAGGAGATTGAATGCACTGTCAGTCAATTTACAGAGGATACCAAGTTGGACAGAAGTATTGATTTGCATGTATGTAGGAAGGTCAGAGGGATCTGGACTGGGTTAATGGGCTAAGGTAATGGTATAAGGTTGAAAAAGGTCATGTTCCAAGTCCTGCATTTGTGTCACAACAATTCCTTGAGAGGCTACAAGCTGAAAGCAGAGTGGTTGGCAAGATACCAGGCAGAAAAGGACTTCACTCTCTATACTTAAAGAGATCTGAGGCTTTTGGTAGACAGACAACTGAATATCATATACCCAGGTGGCCAACAAGGCTAGTGGCATCCTGGTTCATATCAGAAATAATTCGACCCACAGGACTAGGATAGTGATCATCACCCTGTAGTGGTGAGGCCGTATCTCAAATCCTGCATTAAGTTTGGGGCAACTCATTACAAGGAAGACATTGAGGCATCGAATGGTGTCCAAATAAGGCCAACAGATCTGGTTCTGAAATATTAATGGTTTGAGAGAAAGACTGACTTCAGCTTTCATTAAGGCTGTATAGACCATGTTCATCAAAATGGTTTGGAAACAGAATTTTTTATTTGTCTCTAAACTTCAGTAAGCTTGTTACATTTGTGGACTTATCTAATTTTACCTTCATCCTACCAACAAACTCAACTTTTTTCAACTTGGTTTCTAGGGACTTTAAGTTATGTCTTTACAACCCTACAACAAGTTAGTGGAATTTGCAACATTGTACATTCCTTGTAATGAGGAATTAATTAGAATTCAGAATGCAGCTGTTCATATACAAAACAAAATGGTAAGGACAGAAAAAGTACCAAAGGGAAAAACAAAGCAAAACAAAACAAAACAAAACAAAAAAACAAAACAAAACAAAAAAAAAAAAAACCCAAAAAAAAACAAAACCAAAAAAGCCAATAAACAAAACCAAACAAATAAAAAAGGACCACCAAAAACCACGCACAAAAAATCAAAGTCATCACCAACAAAAGAATATCTGAAAATGATAAAAAAAAAATTATTTCTCAGAGCACATCTTTCCTTTAACTAGAAATGGGTTTGCAACCTGAATCTATTTGCAACGCATGAAAATGGATGCAAAATAAAATTCCTAGGCTGACATAGAAGATAACATATCTCTGAGTTATATAATCCATACATCACCTATTTCATCCACCCAGCGTAACCAAATGCTTTTTTATAACATTTGTTCAAGGCATGTATGGACATAGCATAGCACAGTTTATTTAATTTTCATGATTTAATGGTATCTCATATAGTAAACCTTTATATGCATTTTTATGTATAAGAGGTGTATAGGTTAATGCAAAGTTTTTTGTTTACCAAAAGAATAATTCAAATTTTTCTCAGAGCCATTCAGATTTTGGGTTAGTTGTGCATTCTTTCGTTCCTTGTATATAGATTGTGTATCATTTGTAAGAAAACCTTGGGTCTTATATTGATTTTATTCAAGGATTATGGTTCATACAACTTCAAAGTTATTATCTTGGGTCTCTAAAATTTCTGAAATGTAGTGCCGAGTTTTGGAAAAAAGTGAATCATAATCCCAGATCAGACAGTGATCTGGGACGTGTACTGCTCTGCGAGAAAATTAAATGATAGCAGAATGGTGGTAATTTAACCAACTCTCTGAATAAACATATCTAAAAGTAATAATAACTTAAAACGGTTAAATAAAAAAGCAATTTTTGTTCTTGCTTTGTTCAATTTTTATCATTCCCTGCCTTTTGCTTTTCTGCTGAAATAAAACCTCTTCTAAACTTCAACAGTTTATTTTCATGTTTAAACAGATGGCTGATAAAAGCTTATGCAACTCAGACATCTCACCTAACCATTAATCTTCATTTCAGAGCAAGTGCTGAGCCATTAGTTGACACAATTCTCTGGGGACTTTTTGAAAGAAAATCCCAGATACCTCCACTCCTTTAACTTATGAAGTTAACCGTTACTTCTTCCTACTGCAGCTTTACTTTTTAAAACAAAGTATATAAGGAAGGACAATGAAAAAAAAAATATATTTTCCTAATTAATGAATTTCTTTATCTAGAAAGAATGGAAGAGACACTTCATAGTTCATGTTTCTATGGCCTAAGCTCAAAATTAGCTCACTAAGCTAATAGTGATCTATTAGCTCACTAACTAATAGAACACTAATAATGACCTTTTTCTTCAATCTCTTGTTAACTACAATATCTTAAAATGTTGGTGTGCTCCACAGAAATCTGAAACCTGTTTAGCATCATGGATTAGCAACTCACCGAAGACTGACAGGTCTTGTACCAACCATGCACGTATATATCTGTAAGAAGAAGGAAACAAGACAATAGCTATAGCGAAAGACTTTTTGTACTTGGATAATTCAGAAATTCAAAGTCTGGTTTTGAGATTACTGAATGTTAAGGTAAGGGAAGTGGATCTTCTGGAAGCTCAGAAATCAGCTTGTAGCTAAAACAGACTTCCGACTTTCATTTAAAAGTAAACATCACACTCAGACCACAGAGGTGCACAAGATTCAGTTTTGGTCCCATTTGTAGTGTTCTCAAGGAATAATAGGTCTACTTTTTTATAGGCTTTCCATAGGTTCCTCTTCAGATATTTTGCCGCAGTCTGTGTGCATCACAGAAAAAAATATTCTAGGTGTCTCTTAATAATAGAATCCATGGAAATATTATTAAGAAATCAAAAGGTTCTACTAAATTTGATCTGACTGAGGCCTAGAATGAGAAAATACAACCCTAAAATCGTGTATTGCCAAGTGTTTTATTTCTTCTTCTTCTTGTCTGGAATATTTTCTGTAGATATCCTTTCACTTTGGAGAGTGAAAAAAGACACTGATGAACGTGGAATACTCTATTTGATAGTGGATCTTCCAAAACTGGGGGAAACCAATGTAATCGTTGGAGTAGCTGCATATTTCTAATAATATCATCTTATTTCTTATTTAAAAAAAAAAAAAAAAAACAGTAATCTAGTCTATTCTTTATTGAAAATATTTTTAAATATTAATGAAACATGAAGTTTGTTTAGTGATATTTCTAAAGCCTTATCAACTCATGGAATCAGAATCGAACAAGAAAAAAAATATACATGCACTTACAGTCTGTTGGTGTGTTGTGGCCTTTGTCCTTATTTCATTGTTTTTGCCAGGCATATACATTACTGTACACTGATTTCATCTTGCTGACATATGCAACAGTAAAGAAAAATAAAATTTAATAGAATTGGCAGTTAGCTGTATAAAACTTGAAAGATGGCAGCTTGATCATCTTCCGAAAACATTTTTGTTAGCAAAACAATTAGAATGACTGACTTGTACCACTGTATTATTTTGGAAAATCTAAAGTATTAACATACTATAATTTGCAAAAATATATATATATGTTACTAAAGCTAAATATTGGTGCTCTACATAAAACCCACTGTGAAAATTTCTCCATTAAAAGGTATGTGTAGGTCCATGGAGGTGTGGTGATAAGAAGTTTGTTTCTTATTAGATACTGCTCAGAATGCACTGTTGTTTTAATAGACACCTCTCATCCCCATTTCTTGATGTGTACCTCACAGTCTGCAGGTTTAAATTCACTGCATTTGCAAAATAGCTGTATTATGACAAATCAACTCTCAAAAATGAGTAAATTATTTCCCCTTGTTTTGTTAATGTTTTAATATCTGATGTAGAACTTAGCTCTAACATATTAAATGACTGCTTGTCTAAAAATCTTCTTGTATTGTTCTACATTATAAAACTGTCTTTTAAGAAGAACGCATTTGGTTTCAAACAGATTTTCACTCCCTTTTTAAATCAAATGTGAAAAAAATATTAGTGAATAGATCAAGTAAAGATTAATACTGTGCATTTTGGTGACCTAATTATTTTTTTTTAAATACACAAGTTTCTTGCAAACTTGTTCTTATGCTTGTAAACTTTCAAAGGGACCTGAACTAGCATTTCCCGACATGAGATGGATGTCAGACATTGCTGTAAAACTACAGAGGCATTTAAAAGATCAGCCACTATGTGGATAAAAATAAGTAGGTCCTCTCTGTTTGTGAGACTGATGAGTAAAAAAATTATTTAATCTACTTCTCTGAATGGCTGTCCTTTAGCAGAATCTAATTAGTGTACATGGCCAGTTAAACAAGTGATGGGTAATTTTATCAACTTGTTTATTGGTATTCATGAGAATCAAAAACAAAACCAGGGAACCAACTTTGTGCTGGCTATTTTGTCCGGAGCAAATCTAAAGTCTGAGCCTGAAGAAACTAAGCATTCCTTGCTGATTAATGTCAAGGGTGTGACTGATTTTTTTATTATTATTTTATTATTTTTAACTTAAAATGTGGACCTTAAATTGTCAACTAAAACCAGCAATGAAATTTAAATGTGCATTTTATATATAGGTATGTATACTTATATGAAAATATTGCTGAATAAAATTTTATAATATGTAATATTTATTTATAACGTATAATTTTATTTTTCTAGGTATGCAGAGTAAATGCAAATCCTTCTGTTTCTTGCAATTACAGCTCCCTGTGTGAAATCTGGCAGAAAGGTTGATGCACAAGCATGGGTTAATTACACATATTCAGTGGTATCATCAGACTATTTGATAATTTACAAAACAGGATAGCCATGAGCAATGATCAAGGTGTAGGTAGATATTCAGTATTCACTGAGAAATACAGAATCAGCATTTTCCAGGAAAATGTAAATATATATCTCTCACCACATGACATACAGGCAATTTGCATTCGCGCTGTATGAATTTCATCTTCAAGTAGGATGTTCTAGACAAACAGCATTATGTACATATATATGTGTATGTATGAAAATATATGTTTGTATCCCAGAACAAAGTTTTCTGCAGCAGTATATAGTCCTTTCTTTTGCTCTTTTTAGCAGAACCAGCTTCTGACTTAGTTTGGAGTAATTATTACCTAAAAACCAAAATAAACAAAAGGTTTCTAGGTATGGCTTTTATGACCGATATCTGGAGATATGGCAATGCTAGTAAATAAGTGAAAACCCTTAGTAAATATATAGAAAATTGATTTTTTTTCCCAATCCATAGTAATAAACACTTTTGTAATTACTAGTGTTCTTCATCTTCTTCCAGAATTATATGGAGATCGTTGGGGGTATTTTCTGGCCTAGTATAGCAAATTTTGTCTGTCTTTTCCACCAAAAAAACCCTATCTTTCATTCATTTTTAGTTACTGGTAAAATGCAATTCAGCCTTATAAAAAACCCCAACCTAATAAGTACCTTATGAGGAGTGTGCATCTAATAGTGTAGTTTTCTATTTTTCAAATTCTAACTCCCTTGGACCTTAGCTGATAGATTCTATTCTATGTACTTATTTGCAATAGTATTAACATTGAATGAAAATATTGATTGATTGATTGATTGATTTATTGATTGAAAAGAACCTTTTATATAAATATTTCCTTTATAGGGATTTTCTCAAAAAAAATCAAAAAATAAAAGAGTAGGAAGAGGATGGAAAACTCATGTACCCATTTATTTAAGGAGACTTTCTTTCCTGCTCATTTGTCTGCATATACATTTACTAATTCATCTAAATTTCATTGCTTTGAAAGATAAATTTTTTGGCCTACATTGTACTGTATAATTTTCTAATTCTGTTTCCTCTAGGGATAAGCATACTTGTCACAAAAGACACATGAACCTGAATGTACAGCACAGTCAATAAATCTGATAAAAACTGAAGATTGATTGTCTTAGACTGATATTCCATATCTTCTTGTCTTGAAATTTACATGTGAAAAATATTTTCCAATTTATATAATTTTTATATTTATGTATCTCTCTATATTGTGAGTATTGGTATATAATATATATGCATGTATAGAATGTGTGTCTACAACAGGACTACAGTAATCTGTGCTACCCAGTTCTACATGGGACCAGAACTTCCAAATTATTTTTTCCCCTGTTGCATGACATGAGTACTGGTCTGATCAATGGATATAAGTTGATAAGGCATTATTGGTTAGACAGTGGTTGAAAATTTCTAGAAAAGTTCTCGATATTTATGGTATGCTTTCCCCCTCAAAACTCTATCTCCTTAGAATTTCCATGCCATATATCACATACCACAGGCAATGCTGCTAAGACAATTTAACTGAAGAGCTGTAATGAGAGCCAGGTATTTGTGATGAAGAATTCTTGGAATCAGGATGTCTCACAATTCACATTTCTGTGTAAATTGGGCTTTGGTAGTGGCTTAATTTTATTGATGTCTTTAATTTGCTTTCTCATTCCGACTTTTTAAAGCATGGGTATAACTCACAGAATCACAGAATGGGAAACATTGGAAGGAACCACAGTGGGCCATCTGATCCAACCTTCTGTGTCATCTTAAGCACATGGCAAAGAATTGCATCCAGATTAATTCTTGATATCTGCAGGGAAAGACACTCATCAACCCCTCTAGGTAACCTGTTCCAGTGCTTGATCAGCCTTAAAGAAGATTTCCTCAAGTTCAAGTGGAAATTTCTGGGCATAAGTCTCTGTTTCCTTTTGTTCTATTCCTTGGCACCACTGAGAAAAGCCTGGCTTCATCCTCTTGAGAAACCCTCCCTTCAGATACTCACAGACATTGCTATGATCTCTTCTCAGTCTTCCTTTCTTGATGTTAAACAGGCCCAACTATGTCAGTCTATTTTCATAAGTGAGTTGCTCCCATCCCCTATCATCTTCCCAGTCCTCCAGGAGCTTCATGTACTAAGGAGCTCAGAACTGGACAGAGTGCTCCAGATGCAGCCTCACCAGGGATGAGTAATGCAGCTGCTTTTTCCTGGATGGAATGTGGTCCACGAAGATTCCCCACACACACAGTCAGCAGCCATAAGCTCTGGCTGAGGGGATGGAATGGAGGGTGGAGCAGAATGGAAACCCTGTGTCGAACCAAGGCTCTGTTGAAACCCTTGCAGGGAAGTGAACTTGGTGGTACTTTGCAACTGACAAACTCCATAGCAGCTACAAGTCAGGGGAGGTAGGAGAACGTGCCTTGCTCTCAAGGCAGGAACTTTGGCAAAATTGCTCTCCTTGGATGAACTTAGTTTATTTTAACCTAATTGTAATACTAACACACAACTCCAACCCCAAGTTACCCACCCCAAGGTACAACCACCCCTCACTGAGGAAGTGCCTACATTTTGACTATAATTTTAAGATCAAAGAAAGAGAATTTTGCATCAATCGATAACAAAGGTATGTATGACTAGAGTCATTAAAGTTCTAAATACATAATATTTACTGAGGATTAGAGTTTGTCTGCATATTGCTTTGAATATATTTCTGTAGCCAGAAACCACCACAATCCTTGAACCTTAACCTATCACATTTTTGTATTAACAAAGAGTGTTATTCTCTAAACTGTTGGTATGAGCTTCATGGACTCTGGCAATTGTTGGCAGTGGGGAAAATACTCAAAGTGGGAAGAACAGCTGAGGGATCTCTTCTTGATGTCTGTCCCTGAATAAGTCAGTCAAACTACCCTCCAATCCAGCAGGATTGTTCAGTGGAGGGTTCCCATAAGAGGATGCTGACAGACTGGTTGGGCACAAGGGTCTTGGCTTTCCTGGAGCACTGACAGACAAAGCAGATAGTAAGGGTCGAGGAAATCTCCCCACAATAAGGGTTGAGGCATCTCGCCTATTCATGTGACAATCAGCAAACTAGACTTAGAGCAGAAGAGTTTTCATGCAATGTATGTGAACCTGTAAATAAATGTGTATGATTAATAAAATTGTGAGCATAGTGTCAGGGTCCAAAGAACACGCAAAGCCCCTACAATCTCTTTCCCGTCTTGTCAGGAAATTTTCCAGGAAGTCTTCGCTTCCAAATGTTCCAAATTTTGAAAAACTTTCTGAATGCTTCTCCAAATGAATTAAAAGTGCTTACAAAATATCGTGCATTCAATCAGATTAAAAGTTAAGGATGTCTTTTTAACCTTTCATCAGATCTGATAGCAACA
Source organism: Sinosuthora webbiana (assembly GCA_013397395.1). Classification (NCBI taxonomy): domain Eukaryota; kingdom Metazoa; phylum Chordata; class Aves; order Passeriformes; family Sylviidae; genus Sinosuthora; species Sinosuthora webbiana. The sequence continues at coordinate 254,374 of VXBN01010329.1, forward strand.
CACAGAAATTGTTTCAGAATGTATTTTTAACAAGTCTGAGGGCAGCAGTTTCAAAATTGCTGGCCTTTATCTTATTTAATGTTTTCAGTTTGCTTGTGGACAAACACTCTCAGCATAAACTCCATCACAATTGGCAATCTTGATGACTGCCTCAGCAGGACAGCTCGAGAGTTAATGGACATGAAAGCTGAAGTGGTTCAAGTTGAAAAGCACAGATCTATCCTGTTGGTAGAACACTTCTGTTTTTTCATACTGCTACAGACAGAATTTTTTATTAGGGTTACAGGCATTAGCTTCTTTCTTGGTTTTGTCTTAACCAGAAAAAATAAGCAATTGCAGGAACAGGAAATGAATTTTCTGGCTACTGTTTTTCTATGGTAAATTATATATTTCTAACGTAATTGCTAAACCCTGAAGTGTTTTTGAATGATAGCCTATGGCACACAATATGATAGATTTGGATAATAAGATGCTGTGTTAACTTCTTTTATATACCACAAATCTCACATAGTCAGAACTTAAAAAGTAGGTATAAAATTTAACATAAAATGAACAAGAACATTTTAGAAAGAAGTGATTTGATGTAGCTTTCCGTGTCACAGTAGGTCTGAACATAAGCCTTCTCTGTGCAACCCAGAAGCTTTAAGCAGAAAAGCTTGATGTGTGTGGGGGGAAGCTGAAGGCAAAACATATAGTGCCTGAGGCAATCAGCAGTATCTCTGAATCCTCTTGGATATTTCTGAAAATGCAGTAATTCAAAAGTGTGTTATGGAGACTTATATGAAGTTAGCTCCAGTTGGAAGAGTAAAAAAGTGGTGTTACCTTACTTCTGCATTAAAGTCAGAATTGTATTTGTCACCCAATGGACACACAAATTATTCAAAGCAATCTCATGCCTCAGATGAAATATCTGGGAAAGAAAAATATTTATCATCTCAGTTACTTCTACACCAGAGGACAGCTCAGAGCACATTACTAACTAAGAAGGCCCTTAGCATTGCATTTATTCTCCACTGAGTACTCCAAAAATTAGTCAAATAGGTAGCTCTTTGGTGCAACATAAAGCTGGTCACTGAAACTGCTTTTAGAAATGAAAAAGATTCTGAATAACAGAGATTTTGTGCCTTCCTTCTTTCCTTCTTGTCTTGGTTTGGAAAGACAGGTGTCTGCCAGGGAAAGTTGAAGCTCCCCTTGGAATGGAGAATGTAAACCGCCTCCCTCTGAATTATTATAATTTTGAAATTATGGGGAGCTGGAGCTCCCCTTGGAATGGAGAATGTAAACCCCCTCTCTCTGAATTATTATAATTTTGAAATTATGGGGCTTTCAGGCAAAGATATGTGAATAGGAATAACAGTTCTTTACCAGGAAAATTAAAATAAAAATATAGTAGTACAAAAAACCAACCAAACAAAAAGAAAACACTGACAGAGTCAGAATACAACCTGACACCCTGCTGGTGAGGGTGTTGGTAGCAGTCCAATCCAGTCCTCCTGTTGAAACAATGATCCTGTAGAAGGGTGTAGTTTTCCTCTGAAGGTCTAGTTGTTGTGAGATGGATCCAGTCTTACTCTGAGAATCCAGTGGAAACAGCTTGTCCTGGTGTTCTGAATCTCAGGTTTTATCCAGGTAGAAATGCTTGGCTCCTCTTACTGGGTGCAGCATCTCACAGTGGGGTGATGTAATGTTATCAGTCATGCAGTGAGCCTTAATGGCCCATTAACAGAAGATAACCCCCGGTGGGAGGTTGGGCTGTGGAAGAGTTAAAGAACACTGCCCTACCTGGTTTTAACAGATGGTCCATTACAGAAGGCACCTGCCCCCTCCCCCCCAGAGTTATGAAGAATGGTCGTAGAAGAGATAAAGAAAATACCTCCCCAACAGCCTTCAACTGATGGCAATAGAATACATACTTTTAGTTACGTCTTACATTGCAACCCAAGGCATTTCCTTCCTTCCTTCCTTCCTTCCTTCCTTCCTTCCTTCCTTCCTTCCTTCCAGCTGCCTCAAACTGCTTCCACCCAGGACCATCTTGGAGCCCAGCCTGGTGGCTCCATGCCCTGGTGAAATGCAAATAGACCTGTTAGACCTGATGCTGCTTGTAAGAGATGTTTCTGAATTGGGAGAACATGGTTATGTTCATGGGAAATCACAAATTTTTATTTAAATTATATGGTTTGTTTCTTAGTATTTTACTCATTTAGTACCTGAGCTATATTTTAAAGTGAGAGAGAGGTAAAGGGATTTTAAAAAACAGAAAGGAAATGAGAAAGAAAGCAAAAGGGAAGGGAAAGTGAAGGGAGGAAAAGCTCTTTTATTCCAAACCAGGTCCTGCTGTAATCAGCTGTATTTTTAGAACAGAATCCTGTTGGCTTCCAGAAATATCTCATAAAGGGTAAACAGTAGAAGGAAAGAACTCAGGGTAAGAAGTAAGGTGTAAGTACTAGAAAATTAAAATCCACTTAAACCATTCAGTTTCCACAAACAGAAAGAAGATAACAGTATATTTGTAAATAAGATTTTTAATCAACAATGTAATTGGTTGTTCAAAAGAATTTTCAGAAGCCTGTGAGATATTATAGTGGTACAGGAATTTGTTTATTCGGAATATGTTGTACAGAGTTCATAGAATTCATGATCAAAATAAACGAGCATCTAAACCTCGTATATATAAAACCCCCACTTTGATTTTTTTGTACTTTTGGGATCTGTCATAACTTGTTAAAAACTGTGAAAGTATTTTAAATATGGTGGTGGTGTGTCTTCTCTAGAAATTGTAACATGGATCAATCTCCTCTACCTTTCATCTAAAACCTAAAACAGAACTAAGAGTCTTGCAGTAGAAGAATGAACACATTTAAGGGGTTGAAGACATAGAATCATAGAAACACAGACTTATAGAATCAATTGTGTTGGGAAATATCTCCAAGATCATCAAGGCAAACCAATACAACCATCACTAAACTTATTCTGTCACAGCTCAAAGTCACATTACCAGAGTAAAGAAAATTTTTTTCATGCAAATCATAATTTTGCTAGAAATGGACATAAATGAATATTGTATGTATGCAAAATAGATTGATATGTTAAATTACACCAAAAGGTTTTCAGGTCCAAGATTTTTCTTAGATATTTAAGTATTACTAAGATTACCATTAAGCAGAAAGAAAACCCCTAAGAATTGGTCCTGGTCTCTGCTGTCAAGTATGTAAGTCCTCACTGTAATTTTAGAGCTTGTTTCTGCTATTTTAAAAGCCTTTATGGACCTAATAATCCTTGATAGGAAATTATTAGAAGCTGAGCAGTACTGATCAAGAACTTCTGTAGTCTTTATAAAAAAAATTGAATTATTTTAATGTATTTGTAATATGCATGATTTCCTAAGGTTTGTTCTCTCTTGCTATACCCATTCCTTCTTAATAAAGAGAAGAAGACTGAGCTACCATACTTACACAATCTATTCAAATTGGAATTACTAGTAAGCTCTTTGGTCAAATGCAATCCTACAATTGCTCAGAACATCAGAAGGAAATTATACTATATATCGTTTACAGAAATCAAATGCAAGAAGTAGCATGAAGTTTAGAAAAACACTCTGAAAAATAGTTTATCACTACTGAAGAAGCCATTTTTTGTCAACTTTTACAGTAATATAAAATCTAAAAAAAAAATGATTTTCCAAAAAAAAATTTGAGTTTTCACACTAAGATTTTAACATTTAAGTATTGGTGTTTTATTTTTTCTTTTATGAAATGCCAGAATATCAAATTCTCCTTTTCATATTCCAAGTTAGATACCGATCTAACTGTAAGGAATTTTTCTAGAAAAGACAAATTTTGAACCTAAAGTTCATCTTGCAGAACTTCAGGCCAAGTGAAACAATAAAGAACTCAAAACACTCAAGTTCCAGAGTCTTATGGGGAAATATCAAGAAACATTAATAACTGCTGGCAGAGTAATTTGCTCTTTACCATAGTAAAATCTTTTAAGTAGTGACTCTTCCTAAGTATGTATTTGTACAATGTTTACACAATAGATCCTTTTCATTATTGGTGTTTGAATAAATTTTTGTAATACAATAAACAAACAAATAATAACAAATGAGGAATGTGCAGGGAACAAAACAAATATAAAGTCCTGTGAAGTTATTTTTAATCCTGTGATAATCTAAAATTGCTTTTTAAACAATGCCATAATATTCAGGAAATGTGCAAAGATCACTTAAAAGTTGATGGGATTCTCAAGGGTAAATTGTATGCAAGTATTCTGTTTGCTGTGGGAGAATCTATCAAAGACGATGCAAGCATATTTAAACTTGCAAGGTGAAAAATGACAGTAGTCTGTGCAAATGAGCTTTCAGCCCTTAAATTCAGTTTTAACGGTTGGATGTAATTGAACTCTATTTTCTATATTTTAGTTGCACTGCTGATGATCCTCAATGGCCACTTCTGGCATAGATTAGGTTTCCTGTAAAAGATGAGCATCTGAAATTAAGTCAGCAAAATCAAATGCTGTAATTTAGTTTTATCTCATTATTAAAGATATAACAAGGATTATATTGCAGGCTATTATTGCTTTATGTCATGTTATAGAACATTATGTTCCATCAGTGTATGGGTAATCTCCATCAGGAAAGCACATAATATAATGTACAGCTGGGCAAATGACTAGCTCTGGGAATTTCTTGAAGGCCAAAACTGTATGAAGAAATTTTTTGACAACTGGAAAAGTACAACAGAAATGTTCAAGAATTTATAACAGCAAACAATTTTCCTCATTTTCCTTGTTTTTTTTTAAAGGGGAACAGAAGAGAGTTTTTACTGACTCAAACCTTGGATTTGTTTTTATGCTATAAAAATTATTTTATGGAGGCTTGGAATGCAAAAATTGATGAAATGTTTTATCTGATTCCTCAGTTGGATCATTCTCTTACACTTTTTGAAATGTCTTCTTGTTGCGGTGCATGTTGCAGTCGAAATTATCCCCTGACTTAATAAACCTTTTGGTTTTTCCCTGGTGGTGGGTGGGCCAACCATTCTGTGTCCCTGTCTAGAAACCTGAAACATTCTAGGTAGGAAGGGCTAACATGAATGGCAAAGCCTGTAGCATCTCAACCCTGTATCATGTATCAGATTCCTGTGTATTGTCCTTCTGTCTTGGTCACTCCCTCCTTACCTAGTATTGGTTATAGCTTACCCTTGCCCCTCCCCATGCTCCTGATACAAAAGCTGAAACCAGAACCCCTGGGGCACGCTCTCTTGCTCTCTCTGGAGCAATAAACATCTATCTTCAACCCACGTGAGAGTCACTCTTTCTTCTTCCACGCCGAGCTACGCTTCAGCCTGAGGTTCAGACCCTCCAAACCCAAGGATACAAACTTTCTATTTGGGCTGGTGATTCCAGACACCACCACATCTTCTTACCACCACCTTGCCATACCAAGACACTATTAAATCACTGAAGGAAACCACATGTACTGGGCCAAAAGAAATATCGAAGAGAAAGGAAAAGGGAAATTTAAGGTAAAATGAATAAAAATAAAGATGAGTTTGAGAGATATGCATAACTGAGACACTGAATCTTGCAAAGCAAATGCAGCCAAAGGATGATTTCTGACAAGGAAATATTTGACATGTAATATATAGCATGTAATAAATTGTGTTTGTATATAGGAATACAAAGTTAGATATAACTTTGATGAGAGCTGTCCCTGTAAGAAATCAAATAGTACATCTTTCAGATGAAAAAATCTGAACATTTCCATTGTCACTAACCCTGTGAATATCTACACAGCTTGACATTCAAGTTTTAGGTTTATAGCGATTAAACCCTCATTTGATGAGGACAGCTTAACCTCAACATTTTATACAGTTAGGTTTTTTTTTTTTTTTTTTTTTTTTTTTTTTTTTTTTTTTTTTTTTTTTTTTTTTTTTTTTTTTTTTTTTTTTTTTTTTTTTTTTTTTTTTTTTTTTTTTTTTTTTTTTTGTTTTTTTTTTTTGGTGTTGTTTTTTGTTTTGGTTTGTTTTTTTGTTTTGTTTTGTTTTGTTTTTTCCTCCTCATTCGAGATATTCAAAATTAATATAAAGAAAACAAATTGGATATATTAATAAGGATCTTCAGATCTCTCAGCAGTGTGACTAGGAACTAGGAATAACAATTGCTGTAGACACCAGGGACTGAGAGTCAGCATTTTATATAGCTGAGCTTGTATGGGATCTATTGCTTTAACCTTTCCCGTGTTAATGCCTTTTAATACATAAAAGTTTGAAGAATTATTGGACAAGATGTGACACAGAAAAGGCAGGGGTTAAAGAAATGCCCAGGCATATGTCAAATGGCATTATTTGGGCATGCGTATTTTACCCTCTTATCTAGTATACTGGGTGTCATTTACTAACTAAAATTAGATAATTTGTACTCCATACAATGTCTAAGTCTTGTTTATGTTGCTGGCAGCTCCATGAGACATACTTGAGGAGTGACAGTCAAAAGCCAGATGGGGTGCCACAGACTTAGGTAGCTGAGCCAAGCCTATATGTTGCAAGAATAAATCTACAACTGGCTACAGCCTGGAAAAGAATTTAATCCTTACTATTCTTCCTGTTTATTACAGCTATTAGTAGATTACTGAAGATAAACCCTAAGAAACATGCTAGTACTTAAAGAATTATCAAGAACTCTGTTACTTTAGAAAATGTTCATGAACTCTGATTTTTCTACAGATATAACTGAAACAGAGATTACACTAAAAGCAAAATTATGTAAGAATTTTATTAAATTATACCATAAAAGATGTGGAAGAGGAGGATCAGGAAGTCATTTGGAGCAAATAATTTCAAAAGATAACATAAAATGATCCTAGATCACAGGGATCCCTAATAGGCCAATACCAACATAGGTAATACCAACATAGGTAATACCAACAAACTTGAGGTCCATAGAAAGATTAAAATTAGGTAGATTTCTGCTACAGAAAAGAGAGCAAGTGAGAAAAAGGTAAAGCAAACCACATGACTGGAGCTGTTCAGGAATCCTCCCACCAGGCTGATCTGCCCCTGATCAAAACAGTCTGAACCAGAAAAATAGACCTCTATCTTTATGATACAAGATTTGTCTGATTTGCTGTAGCATTGAGAATGGGCTTCCTGAAGGAGGCAGGTGATAGAGGAAAACTCCTACAACAAATTTTCCTAATAATTTAGTTTTTTTAATCTTTGGAAAAAAAAGGATAAAGAATAAAATGACTGGATTTGTAATGGTTGTCAGTTGAAATGCAATAGCTCTCAGGTTGCTAAAAGAAAAAACTGAATCCAACCAGTATAGCCAAAAATAAATGGTTAGCATAGCTGAAGATTTTTTTTCCTAAAGATAATATTTCTGTGTGAGGAAAATTAAAACCATCTACTTGAGAGGTTTCATTCAATGAGATGAATGAGTTTACCGGTGCAAATATCTCGGTAATATGAAAACAGTCAGAAGCTCACTTGGGGAACTAGGGAGCCAGAAGCTTGGCTACCTATTACTGCCTCCAGCAAAATTAGTGTCATAGAAAAATAAAAAACTTAATTAAAAAAAAAAAAAAAATTGCACTTTCCAATTTATTTCAAGCAAACTCAAAGAAAAAAATTAATTAAAATTTCATTGAAAACATCTAAGAAAACACTTTTGTTTGTTTGTTTGTTTGTTTGTTTGTTTTTTTTCCTTACATATAAGGAGACACTTTCTTGATCCTGGCTGTGAGAATATTCTTGAAAATAAAATTAAAAGAAACAAAACACATTACCAAAAATACTGAATGTTGGGTGTAGGGTTGGGGATTTGTTTTGGTATTTTATTTTGTTTTGTTTTGAGGGGGCATTATTTTTTCCTGATATGAATAAGTCTACATACTTTTGAAAGACTGAGTTTTCATTTTGTAAGAAATACATTTTTCAGGAGAAAGAGTTTTACTCAGACATTTTTGTGTACTTCTGGTGTGAAGCCTAGTTGTAGTTCACAAAACTACAGAAGAAATTATCTCTGCCACCTCCTCAGATTAAAAAACAAACAAACAAACAAACTGATTTTTTGTTTTGGCGAGTGTTGGAGGTTGAGCTTGTTCCTTCTTTTCTCTAAAGAATTTTTCACCCATAAGTTACCAAGGAGACCAAGTATTGGATACTTAAGGGCAATTAACTGAAACAAAAGAGACAGTTTGAAGAATGTATGTGTGGGGCGGGGATTGTCCTGTCTTCGGCGTTCAGAGAGGGGAGAGCGGCTGGGCTGCGGTTTCGCGAGAAGAGTTTTTTTTTTTCGGTGCGGCCGAAGGGATCCAGTCCTGAGATATCTGCTACCATCGGTTCGGCCTGAATCGAGAGCCTTCTCAGCCACCCGCGGGAGCTGGGCCAGCCCTACCTCGCCTTCGGCTTCTTCGGCGCTGCTTC
>VXBN01010329.1:266977-286204 GCA_013397395.1 Sinosuthora webbiana
TTTTTTTCTCTCTCATGATAAGCTCATGATTAAAACATTCATCCCTCAGTCTGAAAAGTGGATGCCCATAGAACATGATATCCACTGTGCCTCAGAACATAGAATATAATATTTTCCTGCTAAAGATATGTCTCTTTTTTGACAGGAATCCACTATCCACAAAAACAGAAGAGAAAAGGTACCAGGTTAGAGCCATGAGACAAATAAGAAAATAAAGTTCTTCTCTTTTAATTCCTCTTCTAGAATCGTACTCATTCCTAAACAGTGCTGGTCCTTTATGGCCTATGTGATATGTTGTTTGGTAGAAAAAGTATCTGGCAGATTTGAAGAGTAGCAGAAACCATCTAACTTGTATAAATACTTGTTTTATGAGCCAAAAATTCAACTTGTCCTTTTTTTTATGTTTTCTAGCTGCTTTCATGACATATATTTTTCAATTATTTAATATTATTTCTCTCTCATTTATTTGTTTGCAAGTTTTCTGTGCTCTAAATCCTTTAAAAGGTTTGTCTATTATTAGCTTTCAATGGCACAGGATCACATGTGTGAACATACACACAGATTTCTCCTCATAGAAAGCCATGTGTATTAAGAACTCGAGAGGACTGTGTGTGTATATCAACCTACAGTGTTGGGGTAGCCACATTTGACCAGCATCCTGTCCCACAGTGGGGAATTCTCCTGTCACGGCCCAGTAGATAGAAGGTAGTTGTGGCTACACGTGCCCAGACACAATCAGTAGAGAGGCTAAGCACACATTCCTATGACTTTTTGGTGACTTTAACTCTGAGACAATGGCCTGATCTTTCCTCAGTATTTTCTTAAGAGTCACTCTGCCCTTCACAGATTGAGCCTCTTCATTCCTCTGGCAGTTATTGATCCTCGCAATGTGCAATGTGTTTCTAGTTAATTTGATTACCTTTTAGTCAGATAACCATGTATACACACACACACACACATATATATATGCACGCACAGCATGAGCATACACACAGACACAACCACTAGAAAAACCTCTGTAGTGTCTTTGGTGATGTGTTCAGGTCTGATCTTTCACCTCTGAAAATATTCATCAGAAGCATAAGAAGGTAAACAATAATGACCTACAGAAGGAATAAATATTTAACCAAATACTTCTATTTGATTCTTTTCATCTTGACCTGCATTATGTGGCACAGGAAGATTATCAGGAACAAGATTTCTGGAATAACTTATCAAGATGTATTACAGTATTTTTTTTATATATTTTAATATTTAGCATTATTTTATGCAAATTATTACACAAAATCTTTCTTAACAATTACTTGAAAGGTGATTGTTCCAGTGTAATTTTTTTTCTTTTTTTTTTTTTTTAATAGTAAAAAAATTAAAGAATTAGATAGAGGTGAAATACTAGGTTTCCATTACAGTAGGTTTTCCATTTTTTCCATCTTTCCATTTCTCTCACGCAGGTAAATGTACAAAGATATTTGAGCAGTTTTTGCACAAAGTCTGTAAGATATAAATCCATCCAATTCCACAGAAGTTCTGGGAAAAAACTAAACTAGAGCAGCTAGAACAAAAATCAAATATTATGTTATAGTAAACTGTGAAATAAAAGGTAGTATTTGTCCCCAGCTGTCATCTTGCTTTCTTTCTCCAAGTGGTGACTTCCGTCTGTTAAATTTATGGAAATTCTGATTACTCATGATGCTGTGGCACAACAAAACATGTTTAGTCGCAGAAGTTTATTAGAGCATGTTCAATGACTTACTGTGATTGTATCTGAAGGTACAGATCACGCCCAAAGCATTACTGAAAATATCTGAAGGCATAAATCATCTTGCAGGTTTTGAAGGTCATCTTTTATGATCCATGATTCCTAAAAGTATTTATTTTTTTAGGTAATTTTTACTGCTTAGCTGTGTACTTTTTCTCTGGCTAGCTATTTTTTCCCCCTCCTTTCTTAAACATGGCTTTCTCCATGTAAAACCAGATAATGATTAAGTCAGAGTGCATACACTGTTAAGACTGGTTTAAAGATCAAGCTTCCTTAATTTCACTGAAGGGAACACCTAATTTTACATCTGAAAATCTGAATCAATTAGGCAAATGTTTAGGTTATTTAGCTGTCTGCAAGTGATGTGACTTATTTTTTTCCTTTTGTTTGAACTGTACTGTACAGTCGTTAAAGATTGCAAAGCATGACCATGTTTTATAGGTAGCTTCTGAAAGACTTTCTCTTCTGATGTGTAGACTAGAATAAAAAGGTATTAAATCCTTCTTAATGGGGACAAAATCTTAGTAGGCACAAATCTATGCAGTTTATTAGGATAAAATCAGTTGTATTTCGTGACAATCTAATCACTTTTTATGAAGCATTAGGAATTTCTGAGATTTAACAAAGGCTCATACTGGGATAAAATTCCAGTAAGAAATTATTTTTTATTAACTGAAATGTTCTTTAAGTATTCAATGACACACGTACAAGCTGGGGGCGGATTATGGGCTTGGTCACAAGTGATACTACTTAGGTTGAAAGACTGAAGATCATAAATATTTTTTCTGACTTATTTCAAAGGCTGGGTAGTAGAGATGGCTGCTGTGGCTCAATATGATTTTACCTTTACTGAAAAATGCAACACACTAGAAAAACTAATTATAAATTGCCATTCTATTGTAATGATTGTAGTAACAGAATATGCATCCATGTGCATTACAATTCAGGTACTAGGGATCATTGTGGAAAAAATTCTCATGAGACTGACAGACCAGTTATTTTAAACTTTCAAGCAGAACTTTACTAAATTCATTCATTCACATCACCCTTAATGCCAATAATTAATTCTTATATGCAATTAATAACTATTAATATGAAGATGAGATTATTAGTATGTAATATCTCAAATTACCTGTGAGTACAAAATGCTGTATAGTTGCTACTGATGGTCCTGGGTGGTCCTGGGTCATCAGTATCAGGTTGGTTAGATCTGAGAACTCATTGGTGAGAGAAACCAGAACTTAAGTGGTTTTTCCTTCTTTCTTTTCCTTCCTCGTGTCTGTTGTTTTTATGTTATTCCTCCTCCCAGTGCTAAAAAAAACAACCCCCCAAAAAAAAAAAAAAAAAAAAAAAACCAAACCAAACCAAAACAAAACAAAAAAAAAAAAAAAAACAACAAAACAAAACCAAAACCCAACAAAAAACCAACCAACCAAACAAACAAAAAAAACAACCAACTATAACCCAAAAACAGAGGACGAACCTGGTCCTCATGCAGCCTGCTCTGTGATTTTGTCAGTCAATATCCTAATGTACTTGGAAGTATGCTCTGCCCATTCTCACACCACTGTTCTCATCTTGACTTTTAGCAATCCTTTAACACTTGTAAAGGAATGTTTTAACTCATTAACCCCTTTAATTTGTCCACATACATCCTTCTTCCCCCTTTAGCAGTCAAACTGCTCTCATGCTTCTGCAGAACGCTTATATGTTATATATGATTTTGCCATCACAGGGGTTACAAAACATGTATTCCGTGTTGTTAGTTATACTCATCTAGTACACATACATATGTTTTCAAGCTAAATTACTTATACCCAAACTAACACATTTCAAATGTGTAAGTGCCATAGTGTCTGGTTGGGTTACATGATATTTTTTGATCTGTCCAGCTTCCCTCTCAAGTTTCATCAGGGGTGTAATAATATCAATGTTTTAATCTCCATCAAGTGTCTGTCACTGAAATGTGAATTTTAAATATTTCTGGGTTTTCTTCTGATTTGGTTTGTCCAGTGAAGCAATCTAACAAGCATGAACAGGATTTCTGGTAGACAAAACTAAACATGAAAATACATACTACACGCACACCTAATGTTAACCATGGTTAGAAATGATCATTCAGTGCCTCAGACCTGGCTAGTATCATAACACGATAAAGATTGGAGGTGACCTCTGGTCCATAAACCTGTTCAAAGCAAGAACAACTGAGGTCAGCTGCTCAATGCTTTGCTATGCGAATGTCTCCAAAGACAGAGGTTCCAATCCGTTTTACTGTAGGACTACTCTTGTTCTGAGTGGAAAAAAATCCATCTTTAATAAATAATCAGAATTAACCTTGTTGAATCTTGTGCCTGCTGCCTCCTGACCTATCAGTTTTAATCTCTGTGAAGAATTTGACTGCATTTTCTATACTGTCCTGTTAAATTGTTAAAAACATACCTAATTCTGAGTTAGAGTAATTTCAGAGTTCTTTTGGAATATAATACAACTGCTCAGAATTCTTTAGTTCCTTGTTCTTAAAGCTCCTTTTTACCTTTTTGCAATTTTTTTTTCAGATCAGTAAAATTATATTATTTGAATAAAAATATTTTATATTGATTATTGTTGAACCACACAACCCCAGTTTGTTTAATGTTTTCTATTCCGTTTTTGGTTCTACTGAAAATAGATCAGAGTTATGGGAATGACTACAGAAAAACAGAGAGATCTTTGACAGCCGCTTACATTCAGCCTTCCTTCCTGTACCTCTAATTTTTAAAACAGGTTAAATTACCAAGTACAATATGATTAACACTACTTATTGAAATTCATGAATAATAGATAACTGGAAAGATTTGTCATTCATTTTAAGCATTTGTCATTTCATAAGCAAAGAAATCTGATGCACAAACTACTGCCTTCTAAAGCAAGAGTAATCAAGCTAAAGGCCAGGTTTTTGTGACCACTTCTAGATAAACAGGTAAAGAATTAGTGTACAAGCAAAATCTTTCTTGTGTCCTGATGTGGGTAGCTATGTGCAGTACTGCCTACAGTCAATTCAGCAGCACAATTAAATGTTTTTAATTTTAAAGGCAGTTAACCACAGGCTCATCTTTCAAGACGATGTGATAAATTTTGCATGCCTTAAAACTTCTGAATCATGAATAGATACATTTATATAAGATTGCCTAGGAGCAGATTGTCACTACTTAAAGGTTCACTAGAGGTGATATTCCTCTCAGTTAAAAATTGTGGAATTTTAAGGTTTTATGGCTGGCTGGTTGTTTCCATATCCCCAAAATAGCTTTTAGTACTGTAAATAAAAGCTTTTCCCCAACATACTGACTTTAGTTTCACTTGGGAATGGGAATTAATAAGAATTAATTGTGGTATTAGATTGAAATACAGAAGTTATTTTCCCTATAAAAAAAATTCAGTTATCTAAAGAATATTCTATAAAGTAAAGAATAAAGACCTCCTTAATGGTAAAGGTCAACTTCAAGCATGAAGGATTGATAATGAATTGTATGACTAAATAATTAAAGGGATGAAAATATTACTATGCTAACAATGTGATTATATATTGTATTATTACTTTATAATATTAATATCATCAGTTTCTAACAGACATCATATGCAGTATCAGATGCACATCAGAAGCAGCTGGGCCTTTTGTCACAGCACAAAAGCTTTGCAAGGACTGGCATGGCTACATTTACCAACACGGCATTTTCTTGTATCCCAGTCTTTCAACTGACCCCAATCTGAATTCATGCAGAAGAATTATTTCACTGTAACTGCTAGTGCACTCAGCATCCCACTTCCAGTAAAATGATTACAAGGTCAGGACCTCACCAAAGACACTGAGACATACCCTTGGCCACATTTTTAAAGGATGTGAATGTACCATTGAAATCAAAAAGGAGAGAAGAATTAGCAAAAATATATAAATCTTGAGCACAGACAAAGTCCACTAATTATTCTACAGGCTTATCCCCCAATCATAGTTTTCTTACAATATGTTTGTTCTGATTTTCAAGAAATTAATTTTATAAAGTGACTCTTTTCTTCAAAGAATGATTATTTTTAAAAAGATTTTTAGGAGTTTTAATAAACTTGTCAGACTTGGTACTTGCCTCAGTTTCTGCAACATAATGAAGTCTTTTCTGTGACTGCACCACACACAAGCAGAATTTTTAAATGAGAGACCTAATTTTGGCAGGTCTAGGTCTAAGTCCCCTGGTTCTCAAGTGTCTTCTTTATTTCAAGTTCTATTAGCAAAGTACGATGCTAACTCATGTCCGAGCATATCCCAGAAATCCCTCCTGAGATATTTAGCCATGTCACTTTGAAGAATACTGAAATGAGCAAGAACAGAGTTTCTTCTTTTTCTTTTCCTTTTATTCTTTTAAATTCGTTGCTCTGACATAACCTTTGAAATAGATATCACTGTGTGAACAGACTGAATAAAAATAGGTAAGTTTTATGAAAAATGAAAGCATTTATAATTATATTCAAATCCTGCTAAGAATGAAATCCCACTGATTTTAATGGGATCAGAATTGGGCCCCACATCTCATCTAGTTAAGCCTCAATATTGCAACAAAGAATGGTCATTGTTTTGAGACCAGTTTAATACGTGAAGTGGGGTCATGCATGCATAGCATGATGAGCTTCATTCTAAGCTCTGAATTTCTTTGCATTAAGTCAGGTAATTTATGGTATTTGAACAGCTTCTGCAGTTGAGCTGAATCTTTTTAACATTTAAATGAAGAGTAGAAGTAGAAATAGCGGGATACTGAAGAATGTACAGTAAACTGTTGAGAAAAGGACAGAAATAGGAGAATAAATTATTACTGCAAACTGTTCCTTTAGTCTGAAGGATTTAAAAAGAAAACCAAAGGAACATTTCCTATGTATTCATGCTGCTCATAATCTCTGACTAAATTCCACTTCATATTCCTTCCATGTTGTCCTGCAGATAAAATATCATCACTGGAGTTACATCAGAAAGAAGTGACTGGGTGCTAGGAGGCAAGATGGGGAAGCAAAACTTGATAAGGAAGAAGAAAAATTCTCTTGGTGTACCAGAGAAGTCATACTGAATAGTAGGCTTGTACACAGAAAGGCCTTCTACCTCCTGAGAAGAAAGATGTTGCTTCAGCATCTTTAATTTTTGATTTCACAAGCATAATTTGAAAGAAATGTGCTGCAGATAAACTTGATTTATTCCCTTGCATTCTCATATTTGAGATTAAAACAGATTGGGCAGATGGTTATTGATCAATAGTCTTCCAATTCAATCTCATCTAAACATGTCCCTTCATAAATTTAGTATTCACCAAGGCAGGGAAAAAATGCATAGATGTACACACACATTCGTGGCACTGACAGTCTAGAACATGAATAACAATGGTGCCATGGAACTGTTGCCACCTCCATTAGAAAGTGAGGAAATGATATGTGAACATGGAAATGAGAGTGATGATGGGAATCAGTGTTCTTCACTTAACTAAAACTGCTTCTTTTTCTATTAACGCAGCACTATTTAGGATGCAGTAGCCTCAAAAAAGAAACAAAAGAAAAAGTAAGGAAAAAGGTGCTTCCAGGGATCTTCAAATGCAAGTTGAGTATTTAATTATTCAAGGTAAAGATTTTTTTTTTTCTGATGCTGCCATATAGGAGGTGTTCTGTCTGAATAATAATAATGATAATTTTAAACCACTTTTAGGATGGTATTATATTTAACTGCTCTAAAGTAAATGAGCCTTTGATATCATTATTGATGATCTGGGTGAGGGGATCGAGTCTACCCTCAGCAAATTCATGGATTCACCAAGTTGTGTAGGAGTGTTGATCTGTTGGAGTGTAGGAAGGCTCTGCAAAGTGATCTGGACAGGTTAGACCTGTGGTATGAGGTTTAACCAGACCAAGAGTCAGGTCTTATATTTTGGCCACAACAACCCCATGCAGCACTACAGGATGAGGAAGAGTGGTTGGAAAGTGGCGGGGGCTGCTGGTTGGCATGAGTGGGGGGTGGTGGCTGAACTTGAGTCAGCTGTGCCCAGGTGGCCAAGAAGGCCAATGGCATTCAATTGTGTCAGCAATAGTGTGGCCAGCAGGACCAGGGCAGGGATTCTTCTCCTGTGCTCGGCACAGGTAAGGCCACCCCTTGAGTCTGGTGTCCAGTTCAGTTCAGGAAGGACATTGAGGTGCTGGAGCGTATCCAGAGAAGGGCAGTGAAACAGGTGAAGGGTCTGGAGCACAAGCCTCATGAGGTGAAGCTGAGGGAGCAAGAGTTGTTTAGCTCAGAGAAAAGGAGACTCAGGGGAGACCTTATCACTCTCTACAACTTTCTGAGAGAAGGTAAGTTACTTTACCCAGTAAAATAACTTACACCATCAATAATAATATATAACTTCCAGAACAGCTTAACGTCTTAATGGACATCTCAGGTCTTATCAACGTCAAGATAAATAGAGGATGTTAGAATATACATCCAAATATATTTTAATAGTTTAATTTTCATCTCCTTCCTATCTATTATATAGACTACACATTGGTTAATACAGTTTTCACAGCAAATAAATAATAACAATTCAAAAGATTTTATTTTGGAGGTTTTAATGTGTTACCAGCAACAAAAACTTCAATGATGTGTTTAAGCACAGTCTTCTAAGACAGTGAACACTAGAAACTGAGGGTGTTTTAACTCAAATATTAATGGTCAATATTTTCTGAAGTAGAAAGTTACACATTCTGTTTCCTGTGACGAATTAGAGTTGTTCAAAAGATCACTGTGTGGGATGCATATATGTTGCCATGGATCACTACAGCAGTCTATCATGTGAACGTGTTTTCAAATAAGTTTTGCAGCACTTTATTTAAATGGAATAGAAAATAATATACCTTATGAATTTTATATGTGGTATTACACTACTAATGACATATTTATAGAAAACCAGAAGCAATGTACATAAAAGCTTAATTCAGTATTTTTAAGTTTCTAGTTTCTAAATGCACATATTTCTTAATGACTTTCTATTAATAACAGATTATTACCCTGAACTATTTACTTAGCTTCTTCCTAGTTTAAATGTATAAAAGTAGACTTTATGACCTAGAATGTGAAAATACAAGGATTTCTCTACTAACCCTCATCTATTTTAACCAATAATATGGAATTGCTATGCTAACTTGGTCTTGGTCTATGCTAACAGTACTAGCTGTTGAATATGGTTACGGCAGCAATAATAATTTTTCTGTTTACTTAGTAAGGAGTAAGGCAAATTGATTGCTTTTTCAACTGTTTGCTTCCTCATTCTCAATCATATCTTTCATTCAGGTTTAGTCTGAATTGTTAATATGCATCCTCCCATGTGTTCCTTTCTTTTCATAATTGCGTATTTAACCAGAGTTAGAAAAAATCAGTGTAGACTTTGACAAATATTTATTCAAAATTTAAGTGCATCTAAAAATGCATAAAAAATTATGTAAGTACTATTTTTATCTCAATATGACTCAAATGTATTACCACCAAATTCCTATAATGATTTCACGAAGGCCCCAAGCGGACATGCACCATGTTCCACTCATGAAGCCTTAACTTGCTACCATCTCTTATTTAATGTTTATATCTAAATATTAATCTATGGTGTTTATAACAAAATATGTATCTGCAGTATAACACTGATAATTTTACTTTGAGAAATAACCCAAAATAATTTAGTGTTACAATGTGTACTACCTATTTGGAGGCCCAGAGAAGCCATCAGGGCTTAGGGTGGTTAAATGAAGATGCTCATATACATCTGTCGGGCTCTGGAAGATTATTTGCTAAGTGCGGTATATTAAAATTCTGGCAAGTATCAGTTCTTTAGAATATCAGCATCAGAGTTCCATAAAAGTTCATAATTTATCTCTTGAGAGGCAGTCATTTTGGCTATAGTAATGTATTTCATCATCATCATCATAAATAAATATTTCATCCTCCAAAACTATTGTATAATTTATAGGAGTAAGACACCACCAAGTACACATCTGCATGTACTAACTTCTGTTTCAAAGTGTCCCTTTTGTTACGTAGGGTTCTTAAGTCTGTCAAGATAAAGCTCACAAATACTATTCTACGTATATCCGAAGTAAAGAAAGAAAAAAAAAAAAAAAGATTAAATAACACATTATTTTAAAATTTTTTGGTTTTGTTTGTTTGTTTGTTTTTTTATTTGTTTTTGTTTTTTTTTTGTTTTGGTTTGTTTTTTTGGGTTTGGTTTTGGTTTTGGTTTTGGTTTTTTGGGGTTTGTTTTTGCATAGTAAGTAATGAAACCACTTGATGTATTATGAAGGACATAGGCTTTACCATTTGGATTATTTAATCCAAAGAATTCAAGACAAGCTGATTGTTTTCCAGTTGTAAATCACCAAGACTGCTTCCTTTTATTGGTAAGCAGCACACAAGTAGTCTTTGAGCTGCTTACACTTATATTTATGCTGTCCAGTTTTTCATGCTGAAGTGGCATACAAAACACCAAGCTGACCTTCAGATGGAATTCCGTATTGATTCTACTGCT
Organism: Sinosuthora webbiana; assembly: GCA_013397395.1. Classification (NCBI taxonomy): domain Eukaryota; kingdom Metazoa; phylum Chordata; class Aves; order Passeriformes; family Sylviidae; genus Sinosuthora; species Sinosuthora webbiana. Next base: position 277,286 of record VXBN01010329.1, read on the forward strand.
GCAGACAGAGCTCTTGATATGATCGGAATGGCTTCTTACTTTGATCAGGGTTTACAGTAATTAAAATGCATGTACAAATATATATTTGTATATTTCAATACTGAAAACAAAATATTGTGAAAGAAGTTTAAGTTTAGGTTTGGTACCACTGGAAACTGATAGAGGTTGTTGACAGAAAGGAGAAATTGTTGCAGTTTTTCAGTGTTCCACAGACACTAAAAACCTAAGGATAGAAAATGCAGCTGGCTTGTGGGCTGATGAGAACATTGTGTCCAGTCTACATTACAGAGCATTTGTTACTTTTAAATGATAGCAATATAGCACTGACAGTTGGCTAAACAACACAAACAACTTCTTCCTCCCAAAACAACAATATGTAATGATGTACTTGGAAATTCACTCCCTTTTTTTCTTTGTTTGCTTTTCTTACAGCTTTTGGAAACATAATGTTAAATGCATTCTACAAATCAATGTAATCAAGTAATAACTTGTTTCTTTATCAATCCTTTCTTACAGCAGCACAGGACTCATGTTTTGGGGGAGTTTTTAATCCTTTTCAAAATCACTATTGAGGAGCATATTCATTATGGATAAGGTTTGGAAATAGTTGATATTGGACCTAAAAGATCTGTGATTCTGTTTTGCTTCTCCTTCTGTTCCTTCTTTTTTTTTTTTTTTTTTTTTTTTTTTTTTTTTTTTTTTTTTTTTTTTTAAAAAAAATTTTTTTTTTTTTTTTTTCTTAAGAAATCTCTGTATTTTTCAGCCACTTGTATCTTTTTACCATTTACTTGACACTCACAGAATTCTAGAGTCATCTCTTTAATATCACAAATAATTGAAATAGTAATACTAGCCAGCTTTTCTACACTTCCTTTTCCCAAAATCATTAGACAAGTTACCGCACATTTTCCTTTGAAAAACTGGTTGGAGACAAAATGTTTTTCATTTGGACAACATATATTATCTAATGTCCTCATTTTTAATTTTTACTCAGTTTATTTTGCATTCTTTAAGAGCACTAAAAAGTACCAAACATCTTTACTACTTCTTGAAAGTGGGGGTGGAAATGTCACTAATATTATTATGTAATAATCACTAATAGTAACTTTGGTGTTTGCATAATTTCTCATCTCTTGTACTTCTTGCCATTTTCTAATTTCTAACCCATTCTTTTATTTTACTACTAGAAGCATGAATGCTAAAATATGTAGTGACATGGAAAAAGGACGTACATGCCCTTTGTCTCAAAGGTATTGGAGCATATAATTTCTCTGTGTGTTTAAGTTCTATCCATTACATTAAAAAAAGACAAACCTGTCTTGTAAATTTGTCAGATTTTTTCAGAACCTTATTGACACAAGAGAAATAACCAGAAAAGAAGCCCAGCCTCTCTAAGATGGTTGCACCGTATTAGACCATTTAATGTATCTATTAATAAGGTCTAAAATCACTGTTAATGATATCCAAAATACAGCTTAAATTTATAAAATGATAGTTCTGAACTTTCTTTATTATAACTAAAATCCAGGTTTCATTATTTAAGCTACTTAGCAAGTAGATTTGCATTTTAAGTAAGTTTTTTTGACTTATCTATGTGGTTTTGTGGCTGTGCTTTTCTCTCTGCATCCGCACAAATTTCTATACTTCAGTATTATTTTTCTATTTGACTGAAAATATAAATTTGTTATTCTGTAATAAAGGTTTTGTTGCTATTCAGAAACTGTTACATACACACAGTGTTATTTAGCACTGGAGAGATTTTCGAGCGACCTGACCACATCAAATCTAAGGAAAAGGTAAACAGAATATTTTTGAAGACTTTACGGTCTACTATTTCAATAGGCTTTTCTACTCTAGGAAAGACCAAGAAATACATTCCAAATATTTTTAGGATAGGTTCCCCTCCCTTTTTTTTTTTTTGTTTGTTTGTTTGTTTGTTTATCTTGTTTCATGCCACTTTATGACTAAGGTTTTTTTTCTTTTCTATCCAAAGCATTTCTTAGGCTAACTTAACACTTGCTGGGGAATTTGCAAACCTTTATGGACTTTAAAGAAGGGGATAACAGTCGACATTAGAGACCACTTAACAAAAGGAAGATAGTAGTGTTTCTTTTTGCAGCATTGTCCTACAAAGCACCATTTTCAAAATAAAGTGATAAATTATACAGTATTATTTTCCTCTTAAATGCATTTTGAACTTATAATATAGTAGTGATATGCAATGTGAAATCTATTCCTTAAATCCTTTCAAATATCTAATATACAATTTTTAAAAAATGTAAACTGAGGTCTTTCTATGTTGATTAACTCTTTAAACTTTAGGTACATCAATTTCCAAGTTTGGACTTAAGCCAATGTATAGGTCTTTTAACAGAAAGAACATTAAATGACTGAAATAACTAAGCATTGATATGTCTGTATTGTTGCTTGAAAAGCTCATACAGTAATTGAATATGAATATCAAGAAGACTCAGGAATGTATGAGGACATTCCTGAAACATCAAACTCTTTCCAGTTAAAGTCTTTTTTTCCAGCCTACAACACTTTTTTTTAACCTGTGCAGGAAATAAAACAATCTTTTGAGCAAAATATAGTTAACTTGTGAAATTCACTGCTGAAGACTGACTCAAATAACTTACTGAATTCTCAATGAGACTGGACAGAAACAAGACAGAGACTACCAGCACTGATCCTCTTGTTCCATTTTTTTCAGCAGAATACAAAGGGGTAGTACCTTAGGAGCCTAAACCTCCTCCTGAGTTTCCAAGAGCAACTCAAGCTGCTTACTTTCTAGCACTGTTTCATCCTCAGAGTAATTAAACTTGTTGAGAGTATTCAGCTTGACATTAAGAAATTAATTTCAGCTGCCCACTGTGCCTTTTGAGAAGCTCTTGAGTATCCTAAATATTTTAGTTGGCACATATGGCAAAGAAATGTATAGACCAACTGTGTCTTTCAGGAATGATCTTCAGGTTCTTCTTGGACATTTTAGGCATTTTAAATATCTCTAATGCCAACAGATATGAGCAGATTAAGTGTCTAAATGTAGACACTAAAGGTCTTCTATGTGTGTTTACTTCATATAACTTTTCATGTAAAAGAGGTGTCTAAAAATCTATTATAGTAATTGTATAGCTAGAGTTCCAAGATCAGTTGTTCCAGGAGGTTATGGGATCTTCATGAGTCCCCTATCATGTCTTTCTGCCCTGTGTAGATGACCTGAGGTCCTGGGTTGCTCCAAATTACATGAGGTACAGGAACCCAGGTGAAGTCATGAAGGTTTTTTCTGATATCTGACAAAGTCTTCCAGGTAGCTTCAGTAATCTACACACATACAGGCACTTACTTGTACAAAGAGCTCCTTTTATGTGGAGTTTAATTTTCTCCCCTCTTCTTACCTTTTTCACCTGCTCTTGCATTCCTATTTTTACAGTAGTGCCCAGCTTTGAAGACACCCTAATGGACACAGGTTCAGTCCCCTTGGAACCAGACAGACCTGGAATTAAAATACCAAACAGAGAAATGGTTTGTATCACACAAAAATTCTACTGGATGGTCTCTTCTGTTTCATTATGTTTCAGTCCTAAAAAAAAAAAAAAAAAAAAAAAAAAAAAAAAAAAAGGAAAANAAAAAAAAAAAAAAAAAATAGGAGAAAACTGTTTTTGAGTGATAGCATTTCTCTCCACAGAAAGCAAGAAGAGATGAATATTATTGTGGATGGTTTTGGGCAAAGAGGTTCTTCTTTCCATTTTCTTTATTGCAAATGTAAGAGCCTGTAACCTCTAAAAACAGATATAATTACTCTATTGTTAGAGAATATATATATGTGTGCATTCTTTTGAAGCTGGCATCATAAGTCCCATAAAAGTTCTTTATATTTCATCAGCTAAAACTGAAATTGAAAAAAAAAAATGATAGGTTGATGGTTGATTCATTCTAATGTGCAGGTCAGCTTCTAAAAGTGAAAAAACCCTCCTTACCCAATTTAACAGCGAGACTACTGTATTATACAGATGACACTAGTTACCCTGGATTGCATTATTTCAATGACATGACCTTTAGATTCTTCATCCTCTTTGAAAGGATCTTCCAAAGAGCAATGAAACATATTACTGTCTACTGCTCTGTCTCTCAGGGAAAAAATTAGTTTCTTTAATTTAGTGAGATCATTTTCCTGTGCAGTTCTCATGACAAGTTTCTGGTCCTTTGTACAAATGCATTTATTCTTGATTAATTACAGTTTGGGAAGTAAAGTCATGTACTCTATTCTTCTATCTCTAAATTCTGTTTCTGTCTCTTAAATCCACAGAAACATTGTATCTAGATGGACACAAGGAATCTTAATTGCATTTTCTGTGTGTGGAGAGATTTCTAATTATTTTATTTTTTTTCTATATAATAAAATAGTGGTGTGATTTTCTTAGAATTATTTTGTTAATGTTGCTTTGAAAATTATTTTTCCCCTTTTGACTATGCATAGCAAACATGACTAAAGACATTTTCTGGGTGTATATTGCTGTGACTTAACTTTGATATTAGTCCTTTTTTATATATACACCTGTTAGTCCATTTCATTTCTGTGACACAGTGGGGGGAAAAAAAAATTGCCACTACTCATTTTTCACATTTTCCTAGAACTGATCCATTTTTATAATTTTTTAAATTTTGCTTGCAGATAAGATGTAGAACCCTCAAACCATGGCTTTACTGTTGAAATTCAGAATTTCTTTTTGTGACTGCTCTATATTTTCAATTAAGGTGTGATCATCCTATCTATTTTATTTGCATGAGTACATGAACTCCTTTATCTCCAGATAACCATTATTATTATATTATAATCGTAGCAGGAAATATCCTGCTCTTAATTTTCACTTAATTGTTTTTCTATATAAATTTTATCAAAACTGATTTCTATAATCATTCCTCAAGCAGATAAATAGGAATGGCAAAAACACATTATGCATCTGCAATCACATTTCCATGTCTAGTCCTATGAAGGGGGTGTACCTTCAATCTGTAGTACATGAAAAGACTTTAATTGGAAAAAGATCCATTGTCCAGCCACAAAGTATTGCTTAAGCTTCTTAAAATCCTTAATTTGAAATTCAGAGTTGAAAATTAATTAAAACCAAACCAACCAAACAAAAAAGCCAACAAAGCCCCAAATTAAACCAACACAGAGCCAAGACAAACAAAAGAAAATTGACCAGCCTAGTGTGAGGACCAATGAGTTTTGTTTTGCCTCAGCAATGGTTGTCAGAGGGACATGGGGGAGAGATTGCTCATGTGCCATGTCCAGGAGGCAGCCAGGAGAAGATGGAGGAAAGTTTTGTCTCTTTTCCTGGCCACCAGTTCATGTCTGACATGGGACAGGCAGTCCCATCAGAGGAGCACCGAAGACACTGTACCCCAGAGACACTCTCCAGTCAGATGGGAAAAGGTCTCCAGGAATGGAGTGCAATGGGACACTGGACTGGGCCAATGGTCTCCCATCAGCAGGAGGACTTAGAGAGGAGCAGGGGGGCATAAAAAGTAACTGCATCATGAGCCTTGGGGGCTTTTTGGGGGCTGTTCTGTCTTTTGCCTTTTGCCTCTTTGGGGGCTTTGCAAACTTGCTTTTGTAGTCCAGCATTTCGGCTCCCCTGCCCTCTCTGGCTCCTGCTCGCCCTCGTGTCTGTCCTGCCTCCCTGTCTCCCTGACCAGCGCCCCGCCTGCTCCATCTCTGCGTCCCTGCCCGAGTCGCCTGCGCCTCGCCCTGCCCGCCTCCGAGCCTGCCCACCGCCCATCCTCACTGTGACCCTGTCCAGGCTCCTGGAGCTCCTGCCCGATCCCCCTCACCTTGCGTCCGGGCCGTGTCCCCATGGGAGCTGTGCACAGGAAAGCAGCGTGCACAGCCCTGCCTCCTGGGTACCGACAGCTCTCCTTTACTGCCGGTGGAAATGCCCGCTTTTCCCTCTGTGTCCCCTCTCCCTCTCTCCCATTTTTCGTCCTTTTGCACTGTCTTCTCTAGTTCTCTTTAGTGGAGCAATTCCTTTTTATTTTGTCTTTTCATTATTAATAAACGGTTCTCAAATACAACGTTTGCCTTGTTTGGCTTAATTCCCTCCCTGAGCGTCTATTTTTAAAAGAACTCCTAGCTGGAGTTCATGACACCTAGTTGCGAGTGTGACACCTAGTAAAATCAGCTACCAAACCACAAACCACTGCCCTTTTCTAGAAAAATGTGATAATTTTATAATAGCGGATCAGGAAATGTTGATATATTACTAGGCTAGAAGAGTAATAAAATTCTTCCCCAGTCTTCTTTTCCCTTTTGCTTTGGTATGTCTGAATCAGACTATAAAATGAATCTAGAAAAAAAAAAAACAAATTCAACAGGGAAAAGAGGAAAGCAATTTTTTTTTTTTTTTCCCCTTAACAACGGTGAAAGATAACTTCCATCTGTTTGTTTTTGTTCAGTTAAAATTTGTAGAAAATATTGTTTGAATATAAAGAAAGCTGGTTTCCTGAGGCCACCGGGAATATTCCTTTTGATCTTCTGATACAAACTGTGACACTTTACTTTGTAACAGACTGTTTATATGATATTTTAAATTCTATTTTAAGCCAAAAAATAGTCTATTTTTAGCTAAGTTTTATGCAATTACTGATTGAATAGGAAGAACAGTTATTTTTTGAGTTTGTTTGTTTTCTCCAGTTCTTTCCCCACCAAAAAGAAAAAAGAAAAAAAAAAAAAAAACAAAACAAAACAAAAAACCAACCAAACAAACAAAAAAAACCCACAAAAACACAAACAAACAAAAAAACCCCAAACAACAACAACAACAACAACAAGACCCCCACCAACTTTGTGACTCCTTATCCTTTCTTATTTTTTGAAACATGTGTCCTCTTTAATTACATGTCCTTGTCACAGAAAAAAATTCAGTCTTGCTTCACAATTTTTTTTCCTGCCTGTCATGTTATTGTGTCCAAGGACTGGTAAACCTCTCATAAAATACCTTTGCCTAGTGCCTTAAAATCCTGCAAAATACATGCATACATACATACATACATACATACATTCGTAAAACCAGAAAAAAATCATGTAAAAGAAATAATAAATATGTCAAGTCTCTGGCTGCCATATCAAAACAAAGAAATTTCTGTTATTATCATACATACTATGGCAGTCACTGGGTAGCAGAGTTGAATAATGCCAGCAATCTATCACGTTTTGGACTTGATTTTAAGGCTAGCAAGAGTGTAGTGGGGAATAAAGTCTTTGGTGAGAGGGAATAATATAGAGCTCAAAGCAGGTTTAGAAAGATCAAAGGATCCATTACTGGGCCAGCATTCAAACAGTGGGGAGGGAAATACAGTGTTCCTAATTCTCCCAGATATTGTGGAAAAAGCCAGGGAAGGGATTTATAATGCAAGACAAAAATTTTCAAATCAATAGGATGCTTTACTGGTATTCATAGTAGTGCCTGTTAAGCATGGGGTGGAGAGGTTTGTTGATCCACTTAGAGGTCTGTATCTTGAATTAATTTGAAGTTTTCTACAGTAAGACCAGTTTACAAATCTCTGTCTGGGACATGGAAACAGGTATCCATAGCTTTGAACTTGTGCATAAGTGGATCAATTGCTGTCTGAAATCTGATTTTAATAACAGTCAGAAAACTTTGGTGATGCTATTTAAGTGCTTTTGCATATCAGAATTAATTAAATATGTATTATCAGTCTAATATAACACTTCAGAATTACAGTGATTTGAAACAAAATAAAGACCAAACTAGAAGACTGGGAAAATACTTTCACGTTAATGTTAAGCATTTTAGCCATTTCTTTCAGCAAGAAAGTATTTTATAATTTATAAATCCATCATAAATAATATATATTTGTATAATACATTGACATGATATATACTTGTATTTACATTTTTCTAGCAAATTATATATTCTTAGAAATGGGCAGAAACTGATGCACAGAAATTCCACCTAAACATGAGGAAGAACTTCTTTATGATGGTTGACCTTTCACTGGAACAGATTGTCCAGAGAGGTTGTGGAATCTGCTTCACCAGAGAGACTTGAGAAAGATCTGGACACAATCCTGTGCCATGTGCTCTGGGATGACCCTGCTTGAGCAGAGTGGCTGGACAAGATGACCCACTGTGGTCTCTTCCAACCTCACCCACCCTGTGATCTTAAAATTCCTAACAAACTAAAAATATACCAACAACGGTTATATTCAAATAGCCACCAAGGAATCTTTGCATTACTCACACTCAATGAAGAAATAACCATATTTGATAATAATAATGCTATTTAGTTACTGTTTGCATTCTGCCTGAATAGATCAAGGATGTAGTATGTTACTTGTCCAGGTGACTAAAAGTATTCCAAGCCTTGCTTTACCATACTGGAGAGATGGATTTCTACCATGGGCTAAGATGTTCCTGGGCAGAGCATCCTTATCCATTTATGAAAAAGGGACTCTTATTCAAACAAATTAGCATTTTAGAGTCCAAGTCTGATATTGTGCAGATATTATATTGTCTGATATAAGAAACATGATGAGATGCAGAATCTGTCTTTTTATTTGTTTGTGTGTACACACTCATAGAAAAGCAGGAGGTGAGTAAGACTGTGTGAGACTGAAATGTTAATGATTAATGACTCAAGGAACTGGCCATTTGCAAAGCAGAAGGTGCTTTGATGGTGATGGGCAAGGTAATGTAATAACCCAAGTGCAGAGGGTGTGAGCACCAGAGGATGGCCATGGCAAATCAACCTCTTCTTTCAATTCCAAACAAACTGTTGTAAAATAAACCCTATGTATATATATTTATAAACACTGACCTCTCAGCTTTATTTCACTTTAATCTGCCCCAAATGATCTATTAACAAAAATCTGAGTTATCTTTGTCTTCGGCGG
>VXBN01010329.1:286510-296624 GCA_013397395.1 Sinosuthora webbiana
AAAAGATAAAATCTTTGTTTTAGTGGTGAGGCACTGTGTTCCTTTTCAGGAAAAGATAAGTTTTCTTTGGGAGTTCCAACAAAATATTTCTGAAAATACTCCCAGACTCACCAGACAATTGGTTAGGGAGCAAATAGTACAAGGGAAATAGTATAGCTGCTGTATTTTATAGGCTAAATCCTGGCCATGCCATTTCAAAAATTCTTTCACCCCTCAGATTTCTTTAATCATACTGAGAAGGACCCAGGAGGAATTTAAAAGGCCCTGTGAAAATCTTAACTTTATTTTGTGTGTGCGTGTATGAATGTTAAAAAATATGTTGCTGTATTTGTTCTAGCTTCCTTCTCTTCACTTTCTGCTCAATCTCTGCTATATGAAATATATATGTATTTCATTTATTCTTTGTATTGTTTGCTTGGATTTTCGAGGAGATAACTGGAGTAATTGTGTAAGGTAGAGATATAAATTTTCTCCCTCACTGGTAACATGCAGCAGAAACTGAAATGTCACCACATTTGGTTTTATGTTGACAGAACAATACCACACACAGTTCTCAATATGTGCTGTGTTCTGCTTTACTACAGGTTTGAGTATAGAACTCATACTGTAGGAGTAGTTAAGCAGGAATACAAGGAAATTCTCCAGGGTAATTTGAAGGTTTTTGGAATATTTCTACACACCTGTGGGTTAACCTATGGCTCAGTATTTGCAACTGCATCTGCTGTTCTGACAAACAATTTCTTCAATCAAATTAAATTTTTTTGAATAAGAATAATAATTACTGTAAAATATTTCTAGGACAATATTCAAAGATTATCAAACAAGATATGCTCGTATGGGGAGGCAAACATAAACCAAAGGAGAGATTTTGTTCTGTAGTGAATTCTGATAATACAACACTCTTAGGAGCATACTAAGTGCATTTGAGAAGTAGCATTATACACTAGTAAGGACAGTAATATTGCAGTCCCAGGGTCCCATATAGCAAAGAAATTGTTGAATTTTAATCTCACTTGCACTGCCAGATATTGCCTAAGGCTCAAACAAAACCTTACCATTCTGTTTCCTGTAATGTATGTTTTTCTGTAACTTTATGTTTCTTCCTGTAAATGTTAACTGTTGGCATACTTCTAAGTTCTTCCCCTTGCTTCCAAACCTTCCAAACCAGTCAAGGGACTGGTTTCCATTAAAAAGAAAACATATTTAATTACCTTCTCACTTTGCACAAAGACTTAGAAAAGATGTAGTAGCCACCTCACAGGGTTATCTGCATTGTCTTCTGTTTCTTATAACAGACTTCAAAACCTTTCCCAAGACTGTAAATAAGCTTAATATTTTTTATTTTCTTCCTTCCAAAATTCTGTTTCACTAGATGGGTGTCCCTACTTTTGCAGATACAAGACAAACTCCAAACCTTCATATGCAGAAATGGATGTAGTATGGATGTAGTAGTGAGATTATCTGATTCCTGAGATCTGAGACAGTAAAGCTGTTTACGGAATTACATGTGTAAGGGCAGTATTTTCTGCACTTCACCATACCATTTATAAGCAGAAACATTAACTTTCTTTTGTAACTCGGAAATATCTACTTACTTTTATGATGGAGAAAATCCATCACTGTTCCAGAGTCAGCAGGCTCTTAAGATGGACCTGCACCAACATTTTCATCAGCCTCCTCTTTCTCCTTCACTTCATTACTATTGCCACACTAACTTCTTCAAGCAGCTACCTAACCCCAAACCAGGTTTATCTTTTCAGTACCGTATTCACAGGATGAAAATACAGGATAAGCTTTCCTATGTTCCTTTCCAGATTTTCTTTTACAGAAGTTGATAAGCAGCCCTACAATGAGATGTCCCAGCCTCAGCAGAGTTCTCAGAAAGAAATTTTAGAAAAGTCAAACATCAACTTAATATTTTCACCATTAAATTCAAGATAGGGTTTCTTCCTTCCTTCTTCTTCTTCTTCTTTTTCTTCTTTTTTTTTTTTGAGTTTTGAGTTTTGAGTTTTGGTGGGATTTTTTGGTTGGTTAGTTTTGGGTTTGTTTTATTCTTTTTAGGCCTGGGACCAGTGTTGAATCCCAGGATAAGTGTACAGAAAGGGAAATGCTTACTGCAAGGATGAAGTGAACTGATGTATAGCTGCTGCCTCATGAAAACATTACAGCCAGCCAGTGCAAGGATTCTGAGTGAGATAGCCTGACTGTCCAGCTGTGCTAGACAAGTCCTCCAGAGGCTGCTGCTTTCTGTGTGCTTTCACTGAAGATGAGCATTGTTCTGGTCAGGGACTGCAGACATCAAACAGAAAAATTTAGTCACAGAGAGAAGCCAGAGTGAACTGTGATTTCAAAGGTGGCACTCATGTTCTTCAGCCGTCTGAAGATTGGGACACTGGAATAAGTAAGTTATAGTTGGCAGAAAATGAGTGAACTAAACCAGACATATACACTGACCCACAGGTGGGACAACCTGAATTTTTCAACAACAGCCTAAAATTAGACCATGAAGCTAAATCTGTAAGATGCATAGAAAAAAAAATAGTTTCTTAAATATCCAAGAAACTAATAAAGTCCATGAAAAAAATATATATTTAATGTAATTGGCTAGTATTCAAATAAGTATTTTATATGAACAAACTAACACATTTTCTTTGGAGAAAAATTATTTTAATTCTAAATTAATTTTTACTCAATCTAATTGTACTTCCTAAAGATTTTAATTTACATCTTTAAGCTTAAAAGTAAAATAAAGAATATCTTTCTAGGCATCAGAAGCATCAGCAGTTTGGTAGAAATAATTCTACTTTAGGGCTTGGGAGTGGGAAAAAATACTGGTCAAGATCACATCTAACTTTATTTTTTTAACACTATTTTGAGCAAGAGGTATGTAAAAACTTTCCTGTCCTCTCCTTCACCCTTCCCCTTCTTCCCTGAAAATTCATATTCCTGAAATGTGTTCTTCCAGTGCCTAGAGTCTTTGGTGGATATTGAAACTCAAAAGATTGGACAAACAGTGGAAGAATCAAGGGTTAAATATAGATAAAAATTTAGTAATAGACTCTCAAACAGAGGCTGAATGGACAAGTCATTTCAGATACTGTTTTAACTAAGCAAATATCTAGGCACTGTTTAGTGTACCAGAATGATTGGGATTAGAAGTCAAGGTGGTCTGACTGAGCTGCAGGTTAACAGCTAATAGCAATCATTCATATTCACTGTGATGGGAGGAACAGATGAAACATCAGAATCTGAAAAAAGCTACTTGAAAGTATTTTGTGTATGTCTTTGACCTCTGTGTAGTAGTAAATGGAGAATCCACAGTGACATAATTAGATATCAAATAATCACATTCAGTTACTGTTTACAATACAAGAGTCAGTAGTGAACACACTCTGCTGCCTGCATAGAGTCTGACAGCTTTAGCACCTCTTATCTAGCCCTCTGTTCCTGACTTGCAGTGTGAGGATTTAAAGATGGAAGAGATACTGCCTGGATCATCTAATTTGTCTGCACTCATTACAAATTTCCTTTTTCAGCCTCTAAGAGCACTGAGTCCTTTACAAGAAGGGAATCTTTGAAGCACTGAGGCTTATCGAGGAGACTAAAGGACACTAAAGCAACATCTCTCAGTAATTGTAAGCCTTCAGTCCTGTAGCCTTCCCTTTAAACTAACCAGTAGATCTCATTCTTGCTCAGATGAGGAATTAATGCATATACACTTCAATTTTTCAACAGTGTAGTTCCATCTGTTACCTTTTGTACGTGTTTATATAATTATATTATATAAATTATAGTTACTTTTTATGTATGACTTTAATATTGGATACATTTCTGTATAAATGGAAGTTTAAATATTAATATAAGGTTGTATCTTAGTATGCTGGATTTTTTTTCTTTTTTTTTTTCTTTTTCTTTTTTTTTTTCTTTTTCCCTAGATAGTCACACTAAAAGTTTTGCAGTTCTTATACTTTAAACAAAGCATCTGGTATTTTTAATGCTAGTTTGCATATTCTGGAGTTATGGTCAGGATGCAATGCTGAAGAATGGTTCTTTTGTTTCTCATGTCCAGCTTTTCAGCAAGGACCCCTGCAGAGTGGTTTATGCTTTGCCCTTTATTTGTCTGATGCGTTCTAAAAAAATGCAATGAGAATGGAAAAGAAGGAAGGAAGGAAGGAAGGAAGGAAGGAAGGAAGGAAGGAAATTTAGTAACATGGAGAACTTTGGATTAGGTCTGTGTAGTAAATGCAAAAATTAAGAAACTCAGAGGGTTTCAAATGTTGCACTTTTTCATGGAGATGTCACTGTTCAGTTGAGGACTTCTGTCTGTATGATTGCATAGCACATATAAATCCAGCTCTAAACTGCTTCCTGCCATTTTCATCCATTCAGTTAATGGGACAGGTGGTGAAAATTAGCTTGTTGTAGCTATAGTCAAATCCTGCCTTGACTAAAGAGAACCTGGTAGAATTAAGCTGGAGAGAAGAAGGAAGACAGATTTAAAGTGGACTCAGGATGAGATTTTTTTTTTCAAGGTCTGCCTTAAAAAAGAACAGGTGTTAGTAATTTGCAACACAAATATTTCATACTTTATACACACACTCCCAAATCTTTAACCCAGTAACATAAACTTCTAAACTTGCTACAGAAAATGTATTATCTGTTAAAGTAATTTTTGTCATATTTATTGCATTTAGGGATTTCTCTGATAATAAGATTTAAATGGTTAACTGAATAATTACGGCTTAATATTTCTGGTGCACTTGAAAAAATCCTCTAATAACCTCACACAGTTAAAGTTATAAAACACATTTTAATACAAACTTGCTTGAGAATCAGTGCTTTTACAAAGTCTATAAAGTCACTTTGCTCCTCTTCCCCCAAGAGAATGATGAATGAAAAGTCCCTTTGAATTCTGTTCTTTTGTATTCCTTATCACCAATCACCAAATGAAGGCAATCCAAATTAGCTATTCATGAATAGCTATTCCAGAAGAAGTGTTCCTAAACAAACATATGTGAAAACATTTATTCTAGAATAGCTGTACTTTATTTTCACTTGAAACAACCTGCCTTTCATCTAAATGGGGGAAAATCACTTATGTTGAAATGAAGCCTGTGGCTTGGACTGTTTGAAAATCACTATTGAGCTTTACAACTTAGTGGGGAACATCTTTAAACATAAATGTGTTAATATTCCAATAGCTGTAGGTGGTGTATTAGCCTAGTAGCAAACAGATCCAAAGCAGTGAAAAGTTTGAAACTGTAGAGCAGTTACAGCATACACAGTTTCCAATCAATGTAAACTGTGGTCCAGAAATGGTAGTCAGAATGTAAAAGAAAGGAAAAAGACCAAATATCAGTCTCTAAATCAATTAGCATTTGGCACATTTTCCAGACTCTAACCTAGTGAAGTCAGTGAATGTCTGTAAAAAGAATGCCAAAACCATATTGTTTCTCATGCAACATTAATTGAGACTGTATTAAACATACCACAAGACTTCCTTCATAGTCTGGCTTTTTAAACTGTAATTTCAAACAACCAAGATAAACTAAACCCATCATTTTTCATGTTCACATCATTGCCAGTGGCTAACAGAAAGGGCAATACTTCTTAAGTCACTCATATACCTCCAGATCAATGATCTCTTTATCCAACGAGGAACAGTTATTGATACTTTTAAGAAAAACCATTAAAAATATCTGAACAAGAGAAATACATGAATATTACTTATTCTAGGGTGTCAGAATTCAAATAGATGGCTTTCTAATTTTGAAATTACCTCTCACATTAACCATTTTTGTGACTAGTCCAGTTAGCAAAAGAAAGTCTGTGAAGTTGAGATTATTTTCTTGAAAATAAAATAGTAGTAGAGAGAGGCCTTATTTTCAGAAACCAAAATTGCTTTTATTTGCATAATCATCCCTTTAGGTAGTTAGCTATTACTTCTAACAGTGGAACCACATTATGTCTTGGTAATACAAATACTCATTTTCTTGATTCAGAAGTCATCTGATTGCAACCACCAAAACCTGTTTGTATTAGTTCGAGAGCTGGCACAACTTCATATTCCTGCAATTTCATTCTGCTTTCAAAATATAGCTTGATACCTCTTAAACTACTTGCAGTTTATTATTTTTTATTTCAAAGCATCAAAAATATACCTGATTAAACTTATTTGTTATGAAAGAGCTGTTACCTTCCGTGTTGACCTCTCCCTGTTGTACCTTCCCTTTCAAACATATCAGTATATTGCAGGGCATAGTAGCCCCGAGGCAGAACAACACTGGAAAGATCTATGCTTATCAAACTACAGTAAACTAAGGAAAATTAGATCCTCTTAACATAAAAGAAATTGGATTAAGAGATTTGATATGGTCCGTTTTGTTTAGAGAAAGCAGTTACTGAGACATAAACTAGGTTAAGTTTGAAATAAGTGAAAACAAACGCAAAATTCTAATACAATTTAAACTAACAGATTTATTAAAAGAAACAAATCCCATAAATTTTCATGAAGTTAAGTGTTACATTTGAAGCTGATGAAGTCTTTAAAGAACATTCGATAAAGAACATTTGGGTATTCATCAGTAAGAATACTTTTGTCCTATCTGAAGTTTAATCACTGATTATTTTGGTTATTTTTTTCAGTGAACTCTGTGCTAGATAGAGTTTCCAAAGAAATAATAAAAATTCCTTAACGGATATTGTGGAAGAAAGGGGCAATTAAAGTCATTATATTGAATGGCTGGTGCAATTTTCAAATGGAATTATCCACTTTTCTCCCCCACTATCCACCACTCACTAGTACCTCTCTGAGTCCACAGAGAGAACACAAACAATAGTTTGTGTGATAGATACTGCTTTGCCCATAAGAGTGACAGTGCTATTAAATTAGAGCTTATTAACCCTGACAACCATGCATTTGATTATGCCCCTAATTTTTTTTTACACAATAAACAAAAAAGTTTGGTTTTTTTCCTCCAACTATTTCCTTCATGTGACTTTATTTTTAATAACATTACAGTGTTTTTGCCCCAAACCTTTAGGTAAGCACACTGGTTTCATTAAGGGTTTGGGGTCTGTGGAGGTTTATTTTGTTTGTTTTGGGGGTTTTTTGTTTGGTTTTGATTTTCTGTTTGTTTTCTTTGGTCTTTTTTGTGTGTGTTTTCGTTTTTGTGGGTTTTTTAAAATATATGCTTTCAACACAGCCTGATTCTTGATGAGCTTTTGTGCATAATCATGCTGGAATAATTTTCTTTTGTAAGTATGGCAGCCCAGTAACTTGAGGAAAATTAATCAATGCAGATGATAAAGCGAAACTCCCTCATGAAATTTAGTAGAGAACAGAGTTATTACTAGAAAGGAGAAATTTGGTTTAATAGTTCATCTTCCATAATAGGAAAAGAAAGTATTTTAATCACCTCAAATTACATAAATTTTAAGAAGTAGCAGGTACAAATCTGTCCAAACCATGATTTAAAATGGTTTACAGGCAAAAGTAAATAACCCATGTAGATGCAATTTGAGACTTTATCCTAATAGCTCAGAATTATGAAAGTCTATATTGCCCAGAGCATTTCAGCCATGACTTCAAGACTGTGTAGTGTCAAAGGAAAGCCTACGTGCTCCTTTTTAGGAAGACCAAGCAGACTGCAAAAGACAGTATACAACCCAGAGTGTAGATTTCCACGGGGACCTACATTCTGGGTGCTTTTCCACCGCAGGAGGAGAGGGGCAATAACTACAGTCTTGTCTCTGGCCTATTGATCATTGACATATAATAAAGTCCATGGAAGTTTTGAGGTATTGCTGATTTTCATGCCAAAGGAAAAACAAACAAACAAACAAACAAAAAAACAAAAACAAACAAACAAAAAAAACAACAACAAAAAAAAACAAAAAAAAACAAACAAAAAAAAAACAAAACAAAACAAAAAAAAAAAAAAAAACAAAAAAAAAAAAAAAAAAAAAAAAAAAAAAAAAAAAAAAAAAAACCCACAAAAAACTATGCAGCGGTTTCATTCTATTTAAATTAGTGTTTTGATGCAACTTCTATTACTTTTATTTTTGCAGTGATTTTTCTTGCCTTTAATGAAGAACATTTAAGTCAAAATAGTAAAGAAAGTGTTTGAACTTACATCTGTGTCCTATTTCCTTCAGAATTACCTTCTATCATGTCACTGTTGACTTTAAATTTCTAGAAATACTTCAGAAAAATATGTCCTGTTTTATACCATCTCCAAGAAATCAATTAATGACAATGCCTTGGACCAATTAATACAGAATTAGAACCTTAATAAGCCTTTTTGAAACATTATAGGTTTTTTCTAATTTTTTTTTTCTAAACTAGCACACAAATTTTCACAAATTATCATGAAGAACTTCCTGTATAAACCCTTACTGAAAACTTCCTTTTTATTCATAAAGTACCAATGCATAATTGCATAAGATTTTAAGATGTAATAAATATCTCAAATTACTTTTTAGCTTCACATGCATACATTTTAACATTTGCAGAGATAAAGATGACAGAAAATTTGGCATTGATTTGTTGTGTTTTGACATGAAAATCCTTAAAAAAGTGATTTCAACTTGACAGAGATTAACAATGTAAACATTTCCAGTAGTTTGTTTACTCACACATTATCTCAAAGCTAATTACATAAATGCCATTGTGTGTATCTCAGCCAATACAAAAAGTATCTCTTGATATGTTTGGACTAGCAATGAAAAAATGCAACGTCCTTGCATAGACACATTCCCCAACCCTTTGTGAATCAAATCATTCACAGAGAAAGAAAAATGATTCATAGCTAATCTTCATGAAATTTTATTCTGGGTTCTTCTGTCAGCAGCTCACTTAAAGTACAGCTTATCAGGTTACAACACATCTTCATGCACAGAGACCTAATATGCATTTGTGCTTGTGGTCTCGGTGTGTAGGCAACAGGTTACTCATGAGACCTTGAAAATGTCGTGCAGCAACAGGAAACAAAAATGGGAAGAAAGTTACAACTGAGGCTAATATGGAATGCAGTTACCAGTGCTGCATACTAGTGACCAGAAGGAAAAGGATTTTCTGTCAACCTAATTAGAGTAACTATAAACCTCTGTTCAGAAGTATAGTTCTGACTAAAAAAAGAAAGAAAAACACTACATTGTTCAACTTTTCATATTTCTCTGTAAATTATTAATAAATTGAGGAGATACAGATCTTCTTCCTCATATTTTCAACCACTACAGAAAGGATTTAAAAAGATTTAAAAATTCTTAAGAAATATTTTTCGTCACTGTCTGTAAGTATAAAAAGGCATTTGACAGAGTGAATATTGTTTATGAGCAACATCAGACAAATATGTATAAAAAATCCTGTGTATAGCTATTCTATTGAAATCACTTTAAAAATTTCTTAATGTGTAAGATGTGTTCCCCGTTGCCCCAGCTTTTAAGTCTCCTTATTAATTTAGGTTTTAGAACTGCATTTCAAAGGAAAGGAAAGGAAAGGAAAGGAAAGGAAAGGAAAGGAAAGGAAAGGAAAGGAAAGGAAAGGAAAGGAAAGGAAAGGAAAGGAAAGGAAAGGAAAGGAAAGGAAAGGAAAGGAAAGGAAAGGAAAGGAAAGGAAAGGAAAGGAAAGGAAAGGAAAGGAAAGGAAAGGAAAGGAAAGGAAAGGAAAGGAAAGGAAAGGAAAGGAAAGGAAAGGAAAGGAAAGGAAAGGAAAGGAAAGGAAAGGAAAGGAAAGGAAAGGAAAGGAAAGGAAAGGAAAGGAAAGGAAAGGAAAGGAAAGGAAAGGAAAGGAAAGGAAAGGAAAGGAAAGGAAAGGAAAGGAAAGGAAAGGAAAGGAAAGGAAAGGAAAGGAAAGGAAAGGAAAGGAAAGGAAAGGAAAGGAAAGGAAAGGAAAGGAAAGGAAAGGAAAGGAAAGGAAAGGAAAGGAAAGGAAAGGAAAGGAAAGGAAAGGAAAGGAAAGGAAAGGAAAGGAAAGGAAAGGAAAGGAAAGGAAAGGAAAGGAAAGGAAAGGAAAGGAAAGGAAAGGAAAGGAAAGGAAAGGAAAGGAAAGGAAAGGAAAGGAAAGGAAAGGAAAGGAAAGGAAAGGAAAGGAAAGGAAAGGAAAGGAAAGGAA
>VXBN01010329.1:297106-310574 GCA_013397395.1 Sinosuthora webbiana
AAAGGAAAGGAAAAAGGAAAGGAAAGGAAAAAGGAAAGGAAAGGAAAAAGGAAAGGAAAGGAAACTTGAATCATGGAATATGCTGAGTTTGAAGGGGCCCACAATGATCATTGAAGTTGAACACCTTGTCCTAAACAGGACAAGCTCAAGAATTGCACCATGTGCCTGAGAGTATTGTGATGAAGAGAAAATAGATACGGCAAAAAATTCTTTATTTTTCCTCAGGGGGAAAAAAAACAAACAAACAAACAACAACAACAACAACAGCAACAACAAACCCAACCATACAACCAAACAACCAAAAAACAAAAGCAAAACAAAACAAAACAAAACACCAAAAATACCCTTGTCACATATTCCAGGAAAGACACACTAGTCTGTTCCAGACATATGGTTCCTTGTTGGATAGATCAGAATTTTGATTTCTAGATATGATATAAAGATAATGATTTTTGTGTACCACTGAATTAATAAGCAAAAATCTTAAAGTATTGCATTACTATTATCAGCAGTCGTGAGATCTTTTGAACTAAGTATTTTTCTGCAATTAATTGTATGAGATATGCAGGGAATCTCCTTAATAAACACTCAAAATTATTATGAAAGACAATATTTACACCCTTGTACTACTGCTGTGAAACAGCATAATAAATTGGAATAGGTTGCAGTTCACTAGGTGAGGTAGACTGAAAATCCATTAGATTAATTACTTCTCATAAGTATAATTATATTTACAGTATGCTACATTTCTAGATGTCTAATGGGCTTCAGAGAAGTGCAAGGTATAATTAAAAACTTTATCTGTGAAGGCAAATCACTAAGCTTAAAAAGAAAAATTCTTCCAGCTAAGACAGGAAACAGCAGTCCCCACTTTCCCTAATTTGTAACTATGTTATCTAAATAAAAAGCTCACATTCTGCAAATGATAGCTAACACTGAAAACACACCATGGTTTAACAGTGAAAAATATGTGTTTGAAAAAGTCTGTAATCCTTTAAAATGGATGCTTTCTTAGTGGATCTAAGCTGAGAATTTAATTGTTGTTAATATCGGGTAAATGTCTGTTTCAGCAGTTTCAGCCAACAGAAAATGCAAAGTCATATGTTACTGAGTTTGTACATAGTGAGCAGTCATGAAGAGTAGATAGACTCGCATTGAATGACAAAATATAAGTTTAATTAATCCTGGAAACTGATTTAAAATAACATAAGGATATAAAACAGAACCAGAAGGGAGATCAAGAAGTCAACTATAGAAGGAGCTTTACTCTGCCTTAAGGTGGATGCCTAAAAGTTCATAATCTGAATTACATATGCTAAAATCTCCTTGCAGAATGAAATGGATACTCACACTGTATTAGACTCTAAGAGAATAAAACCAAAACAAGTATATGACATGTATATACCTCCATGTCATTGAACCTCTTTCTCCTAAGGATGATATATTTTGGATATGTAAAACCAAACATGATGAAGCTCACCTCTAAAAGTAGTATCTTATCATATTGTCAACAAAATATGCCAGAATCTTTTTTTTGTCATATAATTATCTAAACCTTTCTTAAAATATGGTAATTTCTTTCTAACTTGTAATGATGATATAATGCTTCCAGTAACCTTTTACTTTAGACAAATCCATTTTCTTTCTTCAGCTCCATCCCTTGGGAAATACTATTTAAAGATTCTGGTATAGTCAGATGCAATCACACATAAAGACTTTGAAATAGTTCTCATAAATCCCTTTTATAATCTTTTTAGTTTCCTATTTACACTATTTTTTCATAGCTTCTAACCTATTGTCCTTAGAGTGTACAGTTCTCCCACGTTACATATCTGATAGATCTACTTCCCTGGACAAAGCTGGAGTTCAGCTCACCAGATCTGCGCTAAGAGAGAGAACAGTGACACAGGATTTTATCATCTCTACTCTCGCTTGATTTTTGTCATATTTTAGGTGATACTTTCCCTGAAATCACAGTGGAGTTACTGCCTTTTTCTACATAAATGGGACAGGATGCAGGAAAGCCTTGTTTTTAGTCATGGGAGATTGTTCTAAAAGCCAATGCAGACTGTTGTTTATGGATCTACATCTAAATCATGGGATCTTAGAGCATTTCCAACCTCCAGAAAACAAGTGACCAAGCACTTTCCTAGACTGGGCAAATAAAATCTTAATGCTTTACAATTCAGGTCTTGGAACTAGAATAACAGAAATAAAAACTAGAATAACCTAGGGAGCAGGATTATTCTAAGTCTCACTCTGAGACCTAGAATCTTACATCTCATCATGCAAAAACAATCTTTAATCACATACTCTTTTTCAAAGACATTCATAAATGCAGTGACATTTCTGAATGTAATCCACGTAATCTTTTATTTTAAGTTGACCACAATTAAAGCTTGGATCTCATCTAGAGACTTTTGAGGTTGCATAGTTACTTTTCTTTTTATTCACATCTTTTCATTAGATTCTTCCTTTACAGAATATTGTTTTAGAAGAAAGTTGGAGATGAAGCATTCATTGAGGAAAAATAACCTAGAATAGAGGAAATTTCTTATTTTTTTCCTTTTTTTATAATACAAATAATTAACAGATGACTGAAAACCAGCAGACTGAGGGGGAAAACAAAACAAAACAATAAACTAACAAACAAAACCCCAAAACAACAACAAAAACCCAACGACAACAGCAAACAACAAAATCCCACCAAAGCAAACAAGCAAACAAACAAACAAACAAAAAAATCCCAGAACCCCAAATCAACGAACCAGCGAACCAAACAAAAACCCCAAACCCCCCAACAGCTCAATTCAGGTGGCTTTTGTTTCTAAACTTATTACTTCTCATTACTTTTGTATTATAACATTCAATATTTTTATTGGGGTTGTAACAAGGCTATTCTATTGCTTAGAGCTGCTGAATATGTTTTATTCTGAAAATAAACTTATCAGTTTAATTTAACTAGAGACAAAGCAGACCATTGATGCTGCTCCTTCTCATAAAACTGTCTGTTAGTAGCAGTCTAAATTGACAAGCAATTGACCTCCTTTTGTCCCTCTCAGGAAAAATGTGAAAACTGACTTAATCAGGTTAAGATATGCAATCATATTGATGTGAGGCTATGATTTAGCATCTGATTGCACATGAATGCCAGATGCATTTAGGATGAGCATCAAAAAATGAAAGATGCATAAAAAGAGCATTCTTCACATAGAAAATATTTGTAACTCTTCTTAGATTTCTTTTATGAAACTATATTTTATTTTTGCAGCGATTTTCATGCCTTTAATGAAGGAAACTTCAGTGGCAAAAGCAAGGAAAGAGTTTGAAATTATATCTAGCTCTTATTTCTTTCAGAATTCTCAGGTATCATGTCATTGTTGACATTTAATTTCTAGGAATAATTCAGAAAATTCTGAAAGATGTCCTGTTTTATACCAGCTCCAGAAAAATCAATTAATTGCAGTGTCATGGACCAATTGATATAGAATTAGAACTTTAATAAGCCTTTTTGAAAAGGAAAAAATGTAAAAATAGTATCTTATATTCTTCTGGTGCCTTGCATCCATAAATATATTTAAAGCATACTCTCCTCCAAGCAAAATTAAGGATTACGTACTAATAATGAATTAAGTTTCTTATATCAGCTTGTGGGTGTCTGTTTCTATTGAGAATACCTTATTTTCAATAGTAAGGAACATTTAATAAGAAAACAATGCTGGCATGTTCATTCCACATTTATGTCTTCGTATTCCAATTTATAATGCTTGACTTTGGAAAGGAATTTTTGGCATTTGAAGACTGTTAACTACATCCACTGCCTTCCCTTCATCCACTACCTGGATGATCTTGTCATAGAAGGATATTAAATTGGTTAGAAAGGACTTTGTTTTTGTGAATCCAGGTTGATTGTACCTGACGATTTAATTATTCTTTCAGTAGCACCCAGTACAATCTCCATCATTTTTCCAGGAACTGAAGGTAAACAAACAGGCCCGTAGTCCCCTTGGTCTTCCTTCACGTCTTGTTGGTAGACTGGAATAACATTGACCAGATTCTAGGCATCAGGACCTCCACAGGCTCCCAAAAACTTTGGTACGTGATCGAGAGGGGTCCAGCCATGACAGCGGCCATCTCTTGCAGTGCTCATGGTTGAATCCCATCAGTCTCCATGGACCTGTAAATATCTAATTTATAGAGCTGTTCCCTGAAAATTTCACTTTCCACAAGTGGAACACCAATGTTCCCACACACATATTCCTCTGACTCAGGGGATCAGGCAGCTCAATGTCTATCAATATTACCAAAAACTGAAATAAAAGAAAAATGCATTGAATACCTCTACATTTTCTTCATCCCTATTATTCAGATGTCTTCCACAAGTATCCATCCAATATTTTTAGATCTACTATTACTATTAACATACTTTTAAAAGCTGTTCTTATTATTCAATTTAAAATTTGAGTTTTAGTCTTTCATGTCTTCACCCTGCATCCATGGACTGTGATTCTGTAATTCATTGCAACTACTGACCTCGCTTTCAGAAATCATAAAATTTCCTATTCATTTGGAGCTCCACAAGGAATTTCCTGTTCAGCCAAACTGGTCTTCTGCTCTGCTTGCTTGTCTTACAACATGGTGGAATTGCTTGCACAGTGGAATTGCCTGATACAAAAATGAAGAACTTGATGAATAAAAGACCACTTTTGGTCATCCTTTACACATACTGGAGAGGGTTCAGATTTCTTAGGCTTTGTTTGTTCATATAGCTGCCAAATATTTGTCCCAAAAGAAAGGTGATGGCAACAGATTAATATATCTTTTGGTCAAATAGTAAGTGCTGTGACCAACTACTCTCAGGATATCTGAAGTTTGTCATAAACATGCTGACAACTACTTGCATGAGTAAATTCAGTAGAAATGTTTTCTTGTCAAGCTGGAAGAAAGACAGCAGAAAGGAATATTGAATATTACAATTAAGACTGCAAAACAGACAAAAAAAAAGTTAAAATTATTTTGGATTTTTTTTTTAAACTTTTATTTGAAAAACTCCTGGTTTATGCAATGTATCTAAAATTATAGTATTGCTGAAAAAGATGTAGATTACTAAAAATTAAGGTCTGGCATTTTTATACACAAACATTTGAAAGTGACTTCACTGTAGTCCTCATAAATTGCATGAGGATTTCGTTCAGACTGTCTTGGTCTTGCTTGGTTTGTATTTGTATATGTATTTTTTTATCATGCAGAATAAAACAACCGATTGTTATTATCTAATGATGAAACTAATTAACTCTCACAAAGTCGAGTTCCCATAATTTAGGTCTTGCACTTTTTCTGTAGGTATAGAGCACAAAACAATTCACTGTCTAATCTTAACCCCAAATTGAGCATTTAGAGAATAGGGAGCTCCCCGTTATCCTCCTAATTATAAAGTTTCACAAAAGATAAGAGTAACTGTAATTTTTTATAGATATAGATTTCCTACATACCTTCCAGGGCTTTTTGTTTATTATTTTTTATAAACAAAATAATAAGAAAGTGTCCTCCTCTTACATAAAAACTTTATTATTACAACCAGAGATTTGAATGTTTTATCCTCCAACGATAATAATAAATAAGTAGGTAGAGTTGCTGTGTTTTGGGATTATTGTTGTTTTTGTTATAATTTTGTCACTATTTCTTTTTTTTTTCTTTTTTTGTCTTTTTTCTTTTTTTATGCTACTGGTCATAAAAAAATAGAAAGTCTTATTAATGTAACATTTGATCAATACAGTGCAAAAACTTCTTTATTGGGTGTCTGTAAATGATAATTGCACAGTTTGATATTCTTTTACAAAACTTCCCTGTCCTTGCTTTCTTCCTCTTTACTTACTATTCACTATATAACTTTCTTTTTACACTGTTTTAGATTTTATAATTCAGTCTGTGAATGATGTTGGATTAACACCGTGGAGACAAAAGTCTGGGTTTTTTGCAGCAGAACAGTATATCCTCAGTGTACAGTTTTTTTATGGGATTACTGTAATATTTTTTCTCCCTTTATTTCCTTGTTTTATTTTCTGAAAATCACCTTAAGAAGTCTTTAGAGATTGCCTCTTCACACAAATCTCAGAAATATTTCTTAACACTTGACATCATCTGTTCTAAATGAAGCACACTTAAATCTACACATAGAAACCTAGATACTTCTGAGAAGTGTTCAATAAGAAAATAATTGAGTGAGGGGGAGAAGAAACTTAAGAACATGTTGAAAACCCCTTGGTTAGTTAATTATTTTTAATTTAAAAGAAATATGTAATTTTAAGGAGAAATACATGATATTTTAAAAATAAAGGTTTTTTTTTAAAAAAAGTAGTGGAATGGAAGGGAAATGGCTGTATTACTAAAAAAAAAAAAAATGTATCAATGGGGAAGAAACAAAGAGGAAAAAAGCCATGGGCTTTCAATATTTTGAATTTCCTAGTAAACGATTTAGTGTTTTGGTCATTTTCTGCATTTCTTCTTCTTTGAAAAAATATATTTAGAATGCAGAATCTGTTGAAATGTCAAGCTCTTTAGACTTATTAAGTAATCTGAAAAAGATATGCTGCAGTCATGACATTTGCATTTGATTAGCAAAGGCAACATAACTCACTATGACATTCTGTTAAGAAGGATTAAATATTATTACATGTAGATGGTGGTCAAACAGTTTACAAGGCTTTCTGTTTATTTCTGTGCAGTTGAAAAGTGTCATTTTGAAACTCAGTATTTAGGATAAGGTAACAAAGAATCTTTCTCCTGTTTACTTTTAGCAGCCTTCTACACCCTTCACCTCTAGTCTAGGAAGTTACTAGAGCTGTTTACAGCTTCTGGTTTAGGCATCTATTCCTAAGTCTCTTCTAAGTGTAAATCATTTCACTGTACAGACTTAAAGCTTAACCTAGAGATAAGCAAAAGCAAGCAACTGTGTCATTGTTTTTAGACTGGTTAGGAGAAAGGAAAACTAGTGAACAACTGGTGCTGAAAAAGAAGATTTCAGGTTTAACTACACCTGCACTGAAGAAGATAAATTAGTTGTAGAGAACATAATTTTTTATCAAAAAATGTTGATTTGAGGGTCATGCATATCAGCTTGGTCATATCAAATAATATGAGATGGTTAGTGAGACCTGTTATTTGGGTGACCCAAACAGATTTTATGTCATCTGAAAAATATTCTTGAAAAATACTCTGCTAGCACTGGAAGCACATTATTAGAGAAGAAAACTTCTGACTGAAAACTTAAATGTATTCTTCTCAACAGATCCAATTTTCTTTTGCACTCAGCTTCAATTTCATGGATATCATGCCAGAGTCCAAGAAACATTTGGATAATTCTTCGAGACACATGGTGTGGTTCTTGGGTCTGGCCTATGCAGGGCCAAGAGCTGGACTTTGATGATCCCTTTGGGTCCCTTCCAACTCAGGAAATTCTAAATAATATTTTAAAAAAGGTAAAAATATGGAGGGGAAGTAGAAGATGTCATCCCATGTTACAATACCAACAGTGAAGACATGAAGCCTAAACTCAGAAAAAAACACGCATTAGTCTATTCAGAGCAATCAGATGACAGGAAAGTGATGTCAACTAGTACATTATGGCCAAATGCCCATTCAGAAGTGCATTTTTAAGCCAAAATTTATATGTGGAGAAATATGCTGGGTGTCAGTGCACACATACACATTTCTATGATTGCTTTAACCAAGATATTTTCTAGTAATTCCCCTGTCTTAATGTATTGCTTCCAATATGGAGTTTCCACTGTATTATATTACTAAAATACCACAATGTATTAAAAAAAGAGAGTTCTTTTCACGCACTTCAAGGTATCTTTTAAAAAAACCCCGACACACAAAAACCCTAAGAATCCTTCACAGCCTCTAATCCACTCCATGGAAAGAAAATAATGAGATTAGATCACTATCATGGTTTCTTTCATTGAATTAAATGGCGATGACTGTGCTCTTCAATACAGCAGAACATGGAAACACTTTTGTTGGTGTTAAAGTCAGATGTCCTCATTGTGCTCATAGTGTTTAATCCATTAATGCCATTATCAAAACCTTCTCTTCACCTGACTAAAAAATCCTAGTATTAACAGCTGCTTAAGACTATATAAAGAACTAGTCTGAACTAATTTTCTGTCTGGAATTTTAAATCATTGGCTTCATTATTAAGTGACAGTGTCTAATTTTGTTCTGCATTTCACTGCAGTGTTTCTACCGTACCTGAGAAAGTTCTTTCATTTAACAGTTCAGCTATTTCATAGATATGTGGGTATCTGGTTTAGATGGCCACTCCTGTACAATGACAATATGTAATTCATCAAAATGTAATAAATCTACTAGAATTATGGAAAATATAGGAAAGGATTTATTAAATCCTTTCTAGAAGGATATTTTATCTTTAATATGATCAAAACAGAACATTTAAATATATCAGTTATATTCGCTTTAGGCTAATAATATGTTCTCTGTGGTTTAGTTTTAGTTTGTAGTTTTATCACATAAAAAGGTTCACTGAAAATAATTTTTTATTGAAAGTGAAGATTCATCCACATGGAAAAAAGCTACCTTCAAAAAGTTGATATCAAATCTAAACTTTGATTCTCTACACCATTCATATATATCTAGACATAAGAAGTCGTAAGCATATGATGCATTAATTTATGATGAAAGCAATAATTATAATCACAAGATGAAAAAAGAGACAAAAAAATCACAAGAGAAAAAAAAAAAATAAATAATATTTTTGTAAATTATTTCAGAATAAGCTTCAGTTTCCATGTAAACTTCCTTCTAATAACTGTAAAGATTTTTTTACAAAAAATATTTAAGAAAGGATTTAGATTTCACTGATCCTCTCACAATGGTTTTAATGTGTGTTGAAAATATGAAAAATAAATGTTTTAATAATAACATGACATCTTTCTTATTTACCTATATTGACTATGCTTTTCCCATAAATTGCATTTCCTGAGGTAATAAGATTCTCATCTTTGTCCAGTTCCTGAAAAGAGGCAGTTTAAAGAAAATTTCTATGGTTCATCCTCTACTTGTTTACAATTTACTGTCTTAGGTACCTGCAAATTTTAGATATCATTACCAAGAAAAATAACAGAAAAATGACAGAATTCAGGAAAAAGAAGAAAAATAAATGGAGGGAATGTCTTCAGAGTAATGATAAATAATCTAAAAATAAGAGTTTAGCTAAACCAAAACTAGGGGGAATGAGAGAGATAACAAGACAGAGAGGGAGAGAGAAGAGAAAATATTTTAAATGAAAAAACAGCTATTTTAGAAGTAAAGAGGTAAGATTAACAAATGGAATGTTTAGACTGAATATCTGTAGATATTCTGACAGGGAGATGTAATAGGTTTTGAAATAGTCTCCTAAGGGTAGTGGTAGAAGATTCATCATTTAGCATTTTCAACACTAGACAGGACAAAGCACAGGAAAAAAATTTAGTTGGAGAAAATCCTGCCTTGACAGAGAGATGAAATGAATAATCTAATAGGCCTTTTCCATCTCTAACTTGTTGCTATGAAACTGCCAGAAAAGAATAAATTTAATCTTCTTGGCCTCTTTTATTCTTTTATACATAAATTATCTTAATCTTTTCTGTGCATTTTCCACCTCTTCTCTCTTTTTTAACACAGATTTAGAACAGGTATTTAAAATCCTTTTATTTTATTTCCTCTTTTTCAACTGTTGTAAGTTAATTTTAGTTCTCATATGAATGAAACATGAAAATGAATAGTGGTCGGCTGTGTATTAGACATGAACAGGAATTTTTCATTTCAGTGTTTTCTCTTGGAATTCTCAGGATTTTCAATGAGTTTCTGTAAAATTTTAGACAGCAGTTCCAATACAGACAAAACTAAAAATAATCTCTAATTACCAGCCATGTTTTGAATATTTTATTTAGAAATTATATTAAAAAGATAGTTGACGTAAACATTTTTAAAAATTCAGGAGTAATACTGCTGAAGACAACATAAATATCACTGAAATCTTTTGGGCACTACATTTTACTATTCTGTTACTGTTCTTGATTTTGTTTGCATTATATACGCTGTTTTCTTTCAGCAAAGGAAATGGCTGTGGATACTTTATTCCCAGAGGATGGTATAGACATGTGTCACAGTGAAGTGACCATACAGGCGTACCTTCTCATCTCTGAAATTGTCTTCAGAGAGCCAAGTGCCACAGGAGACTTGGGAGTGACAAGCCACAAGAGACATACCACAAATTTCAGAGAAGGTCCTGTGAGAATCAGAGCTCTGTCACCCATGCCAAAATAAAAAATCACAAGGAGAGGAAAAAAATTATTATTGTTGTAATGTGCCAAATACATAAGTGGAATTAACAGTGTGATTCATGGAAAAGAAAAGAAAGAAAAAACAAAAAACAAAAAACAAAACAAAACAAACAAAAAACCCCACTACATTGTAGTTTCATTAATTTCTTTCAATGACTTAATTTTCTGAAGATCTCTAATTGCTCTTGAGGTCAGAAAGCCAAGTGGGTTTGGCATGTTTTGCTGCTGACTTAATGAGTCTGAGATAAGCAAATGTCATAATCCATGGAGGGATTAATTATTGCTAAATTGGTGATACTTTTACTTATTGCATGACTGATGGAACTCTTTTATTTAAAAAACTTTTGAAATACTGACTTTATTTCTGAAATTGAAATTTTCCTTTTCTCTTTAAACAGCAATAATAAAAGTAGTTGAAAATTATTGTTCTCTTAAAGATTTGTGGTTTATTTACCATTTCATGCCATTACTTAATAGCTAGGAGAACCAAAAAATCTGAAATTAGGAGTAGTGCCTTCGCTTTTTCTCAGTATTTTGAATAATTAATTGGCTCCAAATATCTTAGCTAATATGTTGTATAAATAATTTAGTTCTGGCAAAAGTACATATTGGTTTGTACAAAGACAAATACCTGAAAACTGTGGCTTTAATGAGATGTTTTATATTACTAATGCAATTGAACACTGTAATTCCAAACCTTTCTAAGAACTTATCATCAATGTGACATATTCTAAAATACAGAGTTCTAAAAAACAGAATTACTACTGTACTGAATCTTGAGAAAAATATGGCTCATCCATGGCTCTTCCCCAGCCAGTTCCTAGGAACTACCTAGAGAGCATTAGCTGCCATGAAGTAAAACCTGTAAGGTTGCTAAGTAGTGTACTTGCCTACATGCCACTGTGCAGATATTCAAGGTTTCCTATAGTCTTCGGTAACCACCTTCAAACACCTTCTCTGTTACCAGGATTTTGAAAATTATATACAGCGGAGCACTCCGCTCCTTAGGGTTGTCCTCAGGATATTTCAGATTGGGCTCTTTAAATCACTCTGTTCTCTGCAAACTGTTTTCATTTTAATTTGATAGGTTTTAAGGCAAGTTTCTCCTGAAAACATTAGTTTGATATTTTGTGCCTTTTCTTTCAAATCCAAACCCAGAATACAAAAGAGAAAAAGGAGGTCTTAAAATAAATAAATAAAAAGGCAAAGCATGAACATCAGAGAAAAATCTCAAAACGATGCCTGTTGTAATAATACTTGACATTCAATTACTTTGTAATTCTAGAAGATACACTACTGCACTGCTATCTGCACATATGCATAAGTAGCTGCTCTGATTAATATTAGCACAAGAATATGAACAGAAGTAATGATGATTTGTAACTTATTATAAAGACCTGCCATGAAAGCTTGCTAAAAAATATGAAATTTCTGGTTGTTAAGTGAGGATGGCACTTTAAAATATTATCCTAATCATTATTAATTCTTTTGATATTTACTGTATTATCACTAATCCAAAAGAATTCTTTTGGAATTAGTGAAGATGTCATACAGATTTCTAACATTAATTCAACATTATTACTTGAAACATTTATAACAGATAAAATGGAGAATGCAGTTATGTGCTTCAATTTTCAGTGTACATTATCATTATAAATAAGGGAAATACTTTGCTTCTTTTGGAAGTAAGAGGAATGTGAGTAGGAAGCTGTATGGGAATGGTACAATAACTCTAGACTACAGAAGGTCTTATCCATGTCCCGTTTATTGGAAAAATGTTCAGAATGGTGTTGTGAGAACCATCTTCAAGTACGCAATTTGTAACTATATATCTCTCATCCAAATACTCCATTTCTGCTTTAGCTAGGTACACTAGTGCAGGAAGGCTGTCAAAGTTCTGGCAGCTTTCTAAAATAACGATAGATAAAAAGATTGCTTCAGGCTTACAGATGTGAGTCCCACATGTGGTTATCTTGCTGTAACATATGTGTGACTGGTGGGAAGTTATTCTTGAGAAAGAGGCACAAAGACCTCATAATCTCTCTCCTTGGATGCTGAGAGTATCAGTCTTTAACTTTAGGAGTGACTTTCATTTCGAGACACTTTATCAAACAGTCACATTCAGGAAAGTTTTGCGCAGAAAAGGCTGGACATTGAAGGAGGTGTAATTTTGCCATCAGGTGCTCACCTCACTAACATAAGTATTCACACTCATAGTTTGCATAATGTCTGACACGTAAAGGAAAGAAGCTAAGGAAGCTGAGAATGTCCCATCAGTTTGGAAACATACCTTGAAATTAATCTGTGTAATGACAATCATAATAATAATAATAATAATAATAGTCATTTAAACCTATATAGAATTAGCAGTATGAAAAACCCAAAGAACACTATTCTACAAGGAATAGAATGTTCATAACATTATTGAAAGCCAGGAGTGGTAAATGTTGTGTTGCATCACTAGCTTCCTAAAAACAAACAGGAAGTAAAAAATTTTAAAAAAAGAAAGATCGATGGGTGGTGCAAAAAGTGGCCAAAGTTAGGAAAAAAAAAACAACGAAATGGATGGAGCAAAGTGAAATATGAAGTAATACCATGATCACTATATATAGCTAGTGCATATCAATAAGAAATATGAGGTCTTAGTAAGCATTTTGCTTGGGGATGAAATGCTACTGAAATTTTCATTAGCTAAAATACCTAGTAATGCTGAATCTTTGAAATATGAAAGGATTTGAAGTAAAACTTTTGTTCTATAACTCATTCTATGTGTTTTATATAGCTTATCAAAGGCAGGGAAAAATTCACATTCAATTGTCTGACATGCTGATATACAAGTTTTTGATCCGTGGTCTCTTTCTATCAAGAAAATTATAGCAAGATATTGCAGCTGCTGAGATTTTTCTAATAACATATTCCATCATTTATCTTGTCCTGCAATTGAAAGATTCTGTATTTATTCTGATCATTTTTTTCCTTTACTGTCCCTAGTACAGTGTTTAATTTTCTTTTCAGATGCTCTTACAGAAAGTGTAGAATGTTCACTTCAAAATGAATATAAAAATAGTCAGTGAGAATGACCCTTTCTGATTGAATATGTTAAAACAGGTCTTATTTAAAAA
>VXBN01010329.1:310605-329917 GCA_013397395.1 Sinosuthora webbiana
CAAACAAAACAAACAAACAAACCCAGAACAGGCCAAGTCTCAATGATAAAAAGGGCAAGGAAGATAGAAAATCTGGAGTTTGACACCAACTAAGTTTATAGCCCAAGATGAAAAAATCAAGACACTTAACACAGTTTGCACTCACAAACTCTTAGAACCTTTTTGAGTCAAGGTTTGCCATTTTTAGAAAACCCAATTGTGTTTTTTCACATATGATGTGGATTTTTTTAATTTTTTTTTTTTATTTTATTTTTTATAAAATAAAGAATAGAGTCTGAAAATATTTCTGGAATACAACCATAGAGAATTTTGTGGGAAAATATTGAGGGTGTTTCTTAGATAATGGACACTCATTTGAATTCCAGACCTACTTGCCATACTTCAGCACAGCCACCTATTTGAGGGCCACTAGTAACCAGTGAAAGGAGTTGGTTTGACTTCTGAGAATTTTATGGCTTCTTACCTCTAATTGCTGAATTAATAGAATCAATTTTTTCTTAGGTCTCTCCAGAGAAGCAGCTGTGGGTCTCAGAACACCTGGATATCTTGTTTACTGAAGCTTGTCAAGGGAGCCGAGCTATTCTCAGAGGATGTATAAATCACAGATACTATAAAACAGAGCTGAGTGCCTGGAATTTGAAAACTGGGTATACTATTATTTACTTTTTCCCAGAGTACGAGTCAGAGAGTTTCAATGCTGCTTTTTTAATTGTAGTTCCAGGATCTGTCTGAGTAAAGATCCAGAGAAAAGCAGGACAAGTTAGTTGTAGGAGAAGCTTTGGAGTGCTTTATCTAAAGACAGTTAGATAATGAGGAACTACACCAATATATATCACAGCAGTTGAACAGTGAGGAAACTCATGAGAAAAAATTTTTACAGCTACTTCAGAAATCCTTGAAAAGGAAAAATTCCTATTAAATTGAAATGTATTTGAATTCAAAAGACCCAAAGAATGCTAGGTGTTTTCAATTAATCATTTTCTATTAAAATTAATTTTTCAGATTCATCTGTAAATACCACCAGGTTTACATTTGTTTATGTTTATGTCACGCTAATGTGTAAATTTATCAGCAAAAGAAGTGGGGCTTTTTACAAACTTTTAAATAAAATTTATTTATACATGTTACCTTTTAACATATAATTTTAAATGAAGGGACAGAATTAGATTTTTTTCCATTATCATTATATAGATGGAATATTTTGAAGCTGCCATTAACTAATGTGGCAAAATCTAGATTTTCAATTATTTGCTGGTGTAGTACCAGTAGTAAACCTCTTTGCTAGTGTAGTACCAATGAACAATGAACAAAACAGAATAAAATAAACCAAAGTGGTCTTGATGTTGGATATTTCTCATTTACCACTGCATTTTGAAGGTATTTAAACAGAGATTTAGAGAAGGCAAGACTTAATACAGCCATGTCATTTTATCCTATGATGTTACTATATTCTTTTCTTGACCTCATTAATCAACAGTGAAAATTATACTGGAAAACAATAATTTTGCATCTGGAGATACTGAACTGGTTGATATCTTCAACTTAATGCAAAGCAAAGAAAAAAATTATTCTGCTGTTCGGTGTCTAAATGAAATCTCAATTTTCGAATACATGAATAGCTTGAAAATATGTTACAAGGTTCTCTTTCAAAAATTGAATTTCCTGGCTTGAAGTTTTACTTGACTGAAGTCATAGTAAATATCAATCAAACAACTATGTTCAAAAAAGAGATCGTGAGACAATGGGTGTCCCATCAAATAACCTCTGGAGATTCATTAACAAAAGTTGCGAAAGTTCAGTAGAGATACTTCTGTCAGTTTTAGCAATCTAAAACCAAACCTATGTGACTAGAGCAGACATCTAAAATTTGGATTGAAAAAGAAAGGTGAAACAAATCCACACATGTAAAATTCTTTCAAACTTTATTTGAGCATGAATAATTTGGAGTACCCAAAGGAAACTAGGAGTGGATAGCACACTATAGCTAATTGAAGGTTAAGTGTATCCTGTTTAATCTTGAAAAGTACATAATTTTGTCATCTTTTTTAGGTGCAAAATAATCCATCAGGAGATCAAGATGGGTGATTAGTACATTGAGAGCAGCCCTTGAGGAGAAGGACTTGAGAGTATGAATGAAAAATGGAATGTGACTCAGTAATGTGTGCTTACAGCTTAAAAAGCCAATTGTATTCAAAAGAAGTGAGACCAGCTGGTCAATGGAGGTGATTCTGCCCTTGTTCTCTTCTCTCACAAGGCTCCACCTGGAGTGATGCATCCAGTTTTGTGGCCCCCAAAATAAGAAAGACATGGATCAGTTGGAATGAGTCCAGAGAAGACCACAAGATGATCAGAGGACTGGAACACTTACCCTGTGAAGATAAACTGAGGAAATTTGGGTCATTTAGTCTAGAGAACAGAAGGCTCCAGGGAGATCATGAAAGATGGTGTGGGACCCTTTTTAAGGGAGTGTAGGGGTAGGATGAGGGCTAATAGTTTTCAAAGGAAAGAGGGTAGATTTAGATCAGATATCAGGAAGAAAATCATTGTGAAAGTGATGAGGCACTGGAACAGGTTGGCCATAGAAGTGGATGACCCATTCCTAGAGCTGTTCAAGATGAGATTGAATGAGTCTTTGGACAGCTTAATCTAGTGGAAGGTCACCCTACCTATGGAAGAAGGATAATCTTTAAGGGATTATCTTTAACTTCCAACACAAAACATTCTATGATTCTTTCTCTCGATTCAGCAGGTAGCCATTAAAAAGTAGTTTTAAGCTATTCTTTAACAAACAGTATGAAAATAATTTGGATCTTCATTCATTGCGAGTGAAAGGAAAATAACAACTGACAGTACAATACCCAGTGAGAGTACTCATATATGAAATCTCAGTGCTTGTATGTTTAAATGAATGAAGTGACTGTGAGAAAATTATGGAAGTGTTGAAATGAGTAGGACTCGGGATGAAAAAAAATAAGAAAAGGATTTGTAATACTACCTGTTTTGCAGTTTGCTGCTGAAAAAAACACTCCCATTCTATCTTTTGGCTGCAACCATTTGTTGTCTCAGTGCTATTGCTATGAAGATTTGAGTATTTATATGGCCTTGAGAGGAAAAAGAGGGAATTTATTTACTTAGTAGGAAACAATGGTGTTTGCATTATTTGTCATGTGATGGCTGAGAAACCTGAGGGAGTGTGCAGTGAGGGAAGAGAGGTGAAACAAGCCAGCCCTTTCCCTGGTAGTCCACCCTCATACCAATTTAACTGATAGTGGAGCTATAACTACAGTTAGTATTTTGGATCCAGTTCCATGAATATCTTCATCTTAAGTGACACTTTAGGAACAAAAGTGTCTCAAGATTTAGCATATTAAAAACTGTATAGTCTCAGCTGGAGAGACAAAAAGGCTAAAAAGAGAAAAAAGGACATTAGGAAAGATGAGACAAACAGTAGTAGATTGAGAGTGACTAATGTGAAAAATTGAAATATGTCCACTAGCTGAGCCATTCAAAGTGAAGCCCTTTTCTTTGTCATAATGATGATTAATTTAGGCAAATGGAACAAGGATGAAAAGGAAGAAAGGGGAAAATGCCAGCTGTATTTGGGACTGAGGGAATTTACTATTTTTAACAAGGGCTAAGGAAAGAAGTGAGAAGCACCAATCAGATAGCTGATGAAGACCACAATTTACCCAGCAATTGGGAATGTGGATTAACAGCGGAGACAAGTCCACAAAATACTGGAACCAGCACTACTACACAGTAACAAGACTGGGTTTGGGGGTTACTTGAGAACAAGCTAATAATAAATGAAACTTTCCTAAGAGTTTGCGGCATTTTCATGGGAGTAGCATAAGACTTGTTGCTTTTTGGGTTTTATACATCAATCTTATATTAAAAAGGATTGAGCTAAATCACTGGACTGCACACTGTCATCTGTAGTCCTTGGGGGTTTCACTAAACATCAGAAGTGTCTGTGCTCTGATACCATTTAGCTGAACAATGTGTAAGTCCATCCTGTCTAAATGTTCATATGAACAAAAAAAATGGCCTCCTCAGATTTCCTCAGTTCTTAAATTGGTAAAAGTAAGTTGCTTATTCTCTCATGTTACTGGTAGGTATGCAGTTTGCACAGTGGTAGTTTGTGGATTTTAACCAAATCTAAATTGAGAGCAAGGTATAATGCTTTTAATGCCAGAGACAGATTTTAATTTTCTAATGCAAAATATTTAAAAGTTGCAAGACATAAAAAATTCTCATTCATAAGACAAATTATTCCCCAACCAGATAGTGTCAAGCAGTGTAGGCAGATTTAAAAGGCTAAAACAAGCCACATAAGTTTTCCTGCCACTTTGGAAAGTAGAATGTATGAGTCACTGAAGGCAAGATTATACACTTTAACCAAGATAAATATTTTCTTCAGATGTCCAGAACAGAAAAATGTTGGCAGGAGGTTGGTTTTTTTGTTTTGTTTTGTGTTGTGTTGTGTTGTTTTGTTTTGTTTTGTTTTTTTTGGGGGGTGGTGAGGTTTAATAAATTCTTCCCAATTCAGTTTTTCATACAGTTAGAAAATTACATGATAAGCACCCAAAGACCAACTGTGGCTGCAGTTTTTGTGGATGTGGCAGTCAATAATTTCTTCATGACAGGAAGAGAAATATTTAATTCAGTTGGAGCAAAGACTTGGGTAAGATTTAAACAAAGGATAGGTAAGATTATTAGGCAGTTTTGGGAGCACACTACTAGAATTCATTGAGCAGTCTGAATAATAGTTACTGCTATGAATAATAATATCAGTTTATTCTAGAAATTTTAATAGGCCCTTTTCATGCTAGAGACGATTTCCACATAAGGATTTTTTTTTTCTTGAAATTAGTGAAAAGAATTAACTCTAACTTCTGTTGCAAAGAGGCATTTTCTAACATGTTATCTGCAGTGAAATTTACATAAGTGAGTTTGCTCTCCACTCTTCAGCCAATACAGGATATTTTTTGTTTCTGCTCCTGTGTTGTGACTATGTGTGTACTAACTGTTTTTTCACAGCAAATTTCGGGTGCAGGTTGTGGCAGTACAGATTATGCCCCTTGAATAGTTGAGCGCAAATTAATACTTATTTAAAAGCTCTACCGTGATATCTGAGTATTTGCTTATGGTCTTAAGTGACTTGGCATGCCCTGCTTTTAAAGAGGATGCAATTACCTGTGTAGTCTGTTTTCAAGTATTTAAGTGGGGGGGACCAAAAAAATGATAAATTCTTCCAGCTATAAATATCTTTCACTGCAGAATTTTCATGCATTTTTTTTTTCTGGTAGTAAAACACTTTCTTTCTTTCTTAGGCTTAGTCTGTTACGTTTCTTTCTTTCTTTCTTTTTTTGTCTATTAATAATCATGATTTAGACTTTGAAGACAAAGCATTCACTTTTGCTACTCCATTAGTCTAATTTGTAAAATGATCTCCTCCAAAATCTCTAGCTATGAATATCACATTTTGAATTTAAGTTTCTTTTAAATATGTAGCTATTCAGTCATCCATTCAATGATGCACAATTGCCTAAATTATTGAGTTAGAGTCTGAAATCGCCATTTAAAAGAGGTTTTAGACTTTTTATTTTGAATAGATTTACTTTGTATGGCATGCTGTGATAACTTAATTGAATAGGCGAAATAATTTGTACAGTAATACAGTCTGTGAAACAAAAGTAGCACACCAAAATATGAGTTTGGGCAGTTAACTGATGGGAAGTTAACTCTATCAAAATAATTTATACCTAGAAGCATAAAGGAAAAGATTGTTAGAGGCGAATCGGATTATCTTTTTCTGTATATAACATAATAGTTTGCATGCAGCTAGGAAGATATTCCCTAAAGTATCAAAGATACTGAAAGTACACAGAGAAACATCAAAGACATTAGAAGTAATTTTTATTGCCATATAGAAGCTGCAGAACAGAGTAATAGTCAAGTCTTCTAGTACCACCTTCATCTTTCAAATAATAAATAACCCATTCTTCTGAGAAGCACACTCAGGAGACATGAAAGCTTAAATAAAACATCTTTCCTGCTGACAGAGGTTCTTTTTTGGCATAAAAATCAACCTTGGAAAAGAACATAATGCATTTTATTTCTAATGCATTATGTAGATTCAAATATTAGAGATTGTTACTGAGTTATAAAGTAGAATTAAGAGAAGTGCTATCAACAATAAGAAAAAAAAAAAAAATAAATGGATGGCTTGAACACAGGTCCTTGGCTTAACACTTAACAGAAAAGGTAACAGCAAATGTAACAAATATTGATATCAATTATAGGAAAGCTTTTCTAAAATTTTATCTAAATATCCTAAATATTTTCATATCAATCTCATAAATATATTTTTATTTTTTTTACTTAGTGAGTCTCATAGTAGCAGCATAAGTGGTCTGTTATTTGGTTGAGTTTTATTGGATTGGACTGTCTTTTTGATCTTTTCCATAGTTTTAAAAAAGCATGGGCAATGTGATTGACAATATATTTGCTGTTAAAATCTGTTTATTCATATAAAGTCTTTTCATTGATCTAAAATTAACCTTTTAAAGAAAAAAAAAAAAAACAAAAAAACAACAAATATAGTCCTTGCTCAAAATATTTGACCATCCAAAATCAAATGCAAATATAGGAAGGAGAAATTGCTGATTACTAAACGAATTTGGCTAATTAACTTGAATTTCAGAGCAGGGTGGGATTCCAGCCAGAGAATCCTGAAACTTAGCATGGCCTTATATATATGTGGTCTCACAGTATGGTATTTCTGGCTGTGTTTTACAGAAGTGTGTCATAAGCCTGACCTTAGCAATGACAGTTCACCTGATACATCTAAATTATGTAAATGTCAGGCCACAGATGTCATTGAAATACTGTACACATGTAAATTCAGTTTTTAAGTATGGTTAGATTACAACCTCTACAACACGCAGGATCTCATCTTCTGATACAACTGATTAGACATTGAAGTAGTCAAGTCTTTCCAAAGATGATAATTTTACCATTTAGAGAAACAACCCTCTGTGGATTAACTTTTCTTTTTTTTAAGTTTTACCTTATTCCAAATTATCTTTTCACTGACAATGACTAATGTAGATACTATTTTCAGCCAATAGTATGGATATTTTTTTGTATGAGAGAAAATATTTTGTCATAAACTGTTCTGGACTGAGTCTTTTTTCTGACATTTACTCTTATAACTGAAGAACATGCCCTTTTAATTTACAAGTACAAATCTAAGCTTAGATAACCAAATGTTATTCAATATTAAAAGGGAGGTGGAAAGCATTTGAATTTCTGGAAATTAATCTGTTCCCATGACTTCATAATAAGATAGGATATGTGCTGAGAATAATTCAAGTGCGTTTTTGAAGTAACTAGAAGTGGTAAAATTCAAATTATTATAGTAATTCAAATTATAGTGGCTTCCAAGGTTAAATCTCATTTTAGACTGAACTTGAAATTTTTAACACATCACTTATGTTAGTGCTGAGATTTCTAAGTACTTGATGTTGTCTTAAACTCATCTCTGGAAGGAAATGCAAACTTTACTTTTTTACATCATGAGAAACTCAAGGACAAGCTGGAATGCTTGACAACGCCACTCTAAATGCATGTCTAAACCTGTTTATACCTTAAGTATTTTCTTGCTGAAAGAATAAAATCCTTAATATGGTAACTAAACTGGCTTCATGACTCTTCTTTCTGGAGCCAGGACCCGGAAACATGTTTGATCAACCTTCTTGACATATAATTCATAATTTGAACAAATGCATTCCATTTGTGAGGATGGACCAGAAGTA
The DNA here is from genome assembly GCA_013397395.1 of Sinosuthora webbiana. NCBI lineage: Eukaryota > Metazoa > Chordata > Aves > Passeriformes > Sylviidae > Sinosuthora > Sinosuthora webbiana. The sequence goes on from VXBN01010329.1 coordinate 318,426, forward strand.
AACTGCAAGGCTCCACATTAATTAATCTTAATTACCTGTTAGTAGAAATCATCCCTAGGATGCAAATGTTCCCATATAAACTAGCCATATTAAATTTTCTAGTCTGCAGAGAAAAATAGAAAGTTTTACAGCAAAGGCCTTATAATCCTGAAACATTTGTCTGAGCTAAGTCATATGAGTAGTTGCCCCAAATTTACTTATTTCTCTCTATCTATCTGGCAGGAAGTTTTGGGTTGTGCATTATGTATATGTCTACAACCTACCAGTCTCATAATAGAAATATTTTTCACTGTGTTCAAATGGACTAATGTTTCCAAAAACTCAAAAATAATGAATTTTACATTCTTTATTGCTAGTATTGTTTTCCAGTTGCTTAAAATTACTTTCAACACATCCATACCTGTTTAGCTCACATAGATATGTCTGTGCTAATTGACACCATGCAATGTGGACTTGCTCAGAGTAGAAAGGTTTTGGGTGTTTTTAGAATACTTTGAACTTGGATAAGGCCAAAGGTGAAACCAAGAAGTTTGAATCAGCAAAATAGTGTAGTTCTTTGAGAAGTGGAAATCAAAAATGGACTATGCTCAGTTTGTTAGTCCAGAGCCCTGAACTCGGTATGATCATCATTTTGAGACATCATAACACATGAAGTGTGGCTATCTGTGTGGGCGGGAACAGTTCCTGCTCCCAACTCTTGTAAACTTCTTGGCAGCACAAAATAAAATAATCATGTCTGAATCATCAGAGGTTTTATCTCAGATCATAATGCCCAAGCTTCATCATCTTTCCCTCTCTTTAGAATGATATGGTCAGCTACCTTAGCTAGGAATGCAGAAATATTTGGCTTTGGATACAGCAGGTGTCATGACCTGACTGGGGCTACCCAGCCTACGGGTGCAGAGACACTCATCCCCGGATTAACGGTTCTGTGATGCACAACAACACAGAGAAGTTTACCTTATAAACGTCTCCACTTTTTTTTTTAGAGTATATGCAGCATGAGAAGTTCTAAAGGGGGAAAAAGTCCACTTTGAGGAAAAAAAAAAATCCTTTCTATATCACAGAGACATAAAAAGGCATCAAACATCCTGCTTTAGCAGCCAGTATCTAATTTTATTTTCTATTTTTCACCTGGTATAGCAAATAGATAAAAATATTTTCTCTTTTTGCAGACCAATATTTATGTTTCCAGGCTACTTTTCTGCTTTTGCAGAAAATTTGCATTTACTAGTAGTTATGGACTCTTACTTTACAAGGATGTTTTTCTGTTTTATTTGACTTTTTCTGCATTTTACAGGATAAATTACCCTTGTAATTCTGTATTTTTACAATTACCCATATTATCCCAGGATGTCTCTGGGTTCTAGGTACCCAGCTGTACTTCAAAGATGCCAGCTGCTATTTCCAAGGATGGTTCTGATTCACATGCCTACTTCTCAGGCTGGTAGGCATTTTCTCTGGTTGTGTTTCAGCAGAAATTTTCTTCTGTTCAATGACTTCTCTTCCTTCCATTCAGGTCACCTTTCTGACTGCTCACACCCACAGCTTAAAAGGCTTGGTCAGGTTACACTGAAACAAAGTTTTCACTTCTTTTTTCTTACCACCTGTACAGAAATACTGTGAACTTGTGCACAGCTGACAAATAAATCTGTAGGACAATATGGGACTTTATACAATTTCTGTTCAAAATAGAAGTCTGACTTGGAGCTGTAAGCTCCTCTTTCTGTGTGAAAGTGTGCTGGCTTGGGAAGGAATGTGAAGAATAGTCCATAGATGTACATCACTCTAATTTAAGTAGTTCTGAGGAAGATCCATGCCCCAGAAAAGCACAATGGAGTTCTGACCAAGAACCTTTATCAGGGAGCAAATGTTTGCTTGACTCATCACAAATTATGTTCCTTTTCTACTGTGATTATCTCAGCCCAGGCTGTGTCCATACTCCACTCTTCATCTGCCCACAAGTATAGATAAGGAAGAAAGGAAGAATTGTTACTTCCTCTGGACCCCTGCACTGAGGCAAGAACTGCTGTTAGGTGACAAGTCCTCAGTCCTTACTTTCAAATACTAAAGCAAACACTTTTCAATAACAAGGATCAAAGAGCCTTAACATTAATCAGCCTCAGCTTGTGGGCAGAGACAGGCATGTGGTACAGCCTCGTCCTGAGGGAACAGTCAGAGAGGCAGGATGTAGTCTTATGGGGCAGGACAGAGGCATTTTCCATCTCTGCTGTGAGATAGGATACCAATGCTCACTGGAAATTGTCAATGAAGGAACTGCAGGGCCAGACTAGGACAAGCAAGGTGGTGTGTTTTATGCTTTCCTCACCCTTGTCTGCATCTCCAGACACCCTCTTCTTTCTGCTCAGCACCTACAGCTCAAGCGGAGCTGGAGCCAGCAGGAGCTGTCACAATTGCAAAGTGGAGCAGCAAGCAATGACCTCAGAGCAGCTTCCTTGGGCTCTTCCAGGGAATTTCACTTAGCAGAGCTGCATCCTCTGCATAGAACCCCAGGAAGGGAGAACTCCAGGCTGTCGTAGCGGCCACCAGCCATGGGCACTACTCCAGGGGCATACACTCTCTGCTACTGTACCTCTGGTGTACACCTGCCATGGGTATAGACATGGGTGTATCCATGACTGGGGGCCCTTTGGGCATCCATGCCCTGGTGCCAGGGCCAGGGCTTGGTAGGAAAGGCAGCTGGAGTCTGAATATCTTATTTGGGCTTCAGGATGACCATGGCATCCCCATGGAGGAGTAGGTCTCTCTTCCTTGCCAAACTGCCCTGGGTCAGCCACATGTGCTGACAGAGCAGCAGCTCAGCTAGTGCCAGCCAGGATGGATGTGCATTCTTGCATGGGGCCAGGGTCAGCCCTGCAGAGCACACAGCATTGTGCATTAGAACACTGGCTGATGATGGAGTCAAATGTTCTAGCACATCTGGAAGCTGCAGGGGAGGCCCACCTGAAAGTACAATACTTACCTGGCCCATCCCATCGAGGACAGGAGCAGAAGCACATGGGATATGCTGGCAGAGCTCAGGATACTGTCCAGGTTGATGGAATGAGGCTGTTAGGGTGGGTCCCATTGCTGGGCAGCACTACTTGACAAAAGTCTGACTGACCCCAGTGACAGACCTGGCACATCACTGTCCCTGCAGTATTGGATCCATTGCACCATAGGACAACACCGGGTCAAGCAGCACATCCCATTCTATCTCAAAAATCAGTCTGGGCATGGTGGGGTGGTGAAGGGACACTGAGGAACTTTCCCCAGTATGTTTGTGGCAATTACTGGGAACCCAGATCTGTGCACAGTGCTGAGCTGCTATGAAGTGTCACCTCCCTCCAGCTGCTGGCAATGTTTTGCCTAGTGCAGCCCTGGGTACCACTCTCTATTTTGTGTCAAAGTCATCTTGCTGGCCCATGTTCACCTTCGTGTCCTCCAGAACCCCCAGGGCTTTTTCTGTCAAACTGCTTTACAGCAGTTTTACCAAATTGATTTTGGACATAAGTATGTGTGAATATTTTCCTGCCACCTGCAGTCAATATCACCCTCTTTCTGCAGGTCTCCCTGGACCACTGCTGTGATGTTTAGAAGGTCATATTTTTGCAGCCAAAGCAGTGGTCTAAGTGGAAAGGGTCTTTCTTGTTAGGGGGCAGGGAGAAAAAGGTCTACCTCTTGCTCTACCTTGGCAACAGAGTCCAGAGACAGAGTTTGCACAGATGAGAAAGTAACAGCGGATGCTTTACAAAATACATCTTGTCAACAGTCAGCAATATTGCATAACACGGGGAAAAACAAACACACAAATTAAAAATCACCCAAAGAAAGTAAAGGTATAAGAAGTGCAGATAAAAATGAGAACAAGTGAGCAAAAATAGCTCTTCAATGGCTCTTAATGTGTATTTTTCAACCTCTAAATGATGAAACTTCTCTCTCCTCCTAAATACTAAGTGAGAAACATGTTCTGCAGGTGAACTAACAATGTCACATGGACAAAAAAAAATTAGATAGGTTTTTTCATTTATGTATCTATCACCAAATTTAATTGTTTTGGGACAGAATGTCATTCTGTGTTAAGAAACTCACATCCTAATCCTTCTTTTTAAGAGGTGTAGTAATTTTTCAGATGAAAATTAGGAACATTTTTCCCACCTACTCCACCTCCATTGCAAAAGCAGAACCACTGACACGTAACTCTTATCTATCCTAAAGATGTGTGCTACTGCTTCAAAAGGAATAGGCAGATACAGGCAGAAGGTGCTAAAAGTCAACAACTCATTTTAGTAAAGCAAGAGACCCAACAGTCAAAAAGAATTCTTATTTTCCAACACAGACTCCAGGAGCAGTCATATGCAAAAATGCTGCTCCTAAGCTGGGGAGAGGTACCCTCATGGTTCTGAGTAGTTTTTGGGCAGAACTAGCAGAGCTGTTTCACCAAGGTGTACCCAGCCTTCCCCTGCCCAGTCCCATCCTCAACATTGCTACTGCTCTCTGCTTCACCGATGGACAGTGCCTGAGTGTTTCAGAGTCACTTGAAAGTCTTCACTGGGCTGGGAAGAGAGAGAAAAAGTTACTTGGGGCTTGCAGAGCTCTCTGTCTGCCCCTTCCCCATGTAGAGACCACCAAAAAAAGTGAAGGATGTGATAAGCTAACCACCATCAAGCTCCCTGGGAAGGAGCTGGGCCACCACACTGATGTGAATGTTCCACCTGTCTCCAATCTGCCACCACATGATTCCTCAGCTCAGCATAGGTGTGTGATCTTCTCACTTACAACTTTTTCCCGTTTTTTTCCATCTGCTGTGAACTCCTTTTTCCTCTTGAAAATCAGAGGCACGAGCAATGGCCATAGGACAGATTTTGACAGTCAAACATCAATGTACATAAATCCTCCATGACAACAGCAATATATTACATTCCCTAATATACTTTCAAGGACTTGAACCTGAAATTATTAGCACTCTGCATCAGTTCATATATCCAGTAACTAGTGCCCTGTACACATGTAAAAATTGGATTGGCTTTTTTTTCCTGATTGGAAAGGTATGCTGGGGCAAAAAATATGGACACATATTGATTTTTTCAGAGGTCACAAAGAAATCTATTAGGTTGCTCTCAGTATTCTTTTCTTCCAAAATAATCTTCCACTTTTTTTACAGCAAGGCTGCAACTTTTGTTGCTGAACTGGGTCTGTAGTACAAAGCTCATTGTAATTACAAGATTTTGAAAATTAAATGACAGCTCTATTAGGAGATCTGCAAACTGCTCCTCTAACAGGTTCTGTGTCACTCCCATTGATATACCAAATTTCGACAGGAAAATTTCACGTACCATCCTGGTTAGAGAAGCAAGATGCTGATGGCAGTTTATTTACAGAACAAGAGTGTGAGGGGCAGTTTTGACCTTGGAATATCAAGAACAAAGTACAGACCTTTGTTTTTGGAAGCCTTGAAAGAATATTATTTACATTATAATATTGATCCTGTAGCTCTAGGCCTGTTTATTTAAAGAAAGACTTTATTTTTAAATAAACATGAACCTAATAACTTATTTGTCATTCTCTTTTCCCTTTTTCAGGATCCCTGAAAAAAAAAAACCCAAGAAAAAAAAAACCAACACAACACAGTTTTTTTTTCCGTATGTGTTTTAGTTTAGATTGAAAGAGGGTTTTATGTCAAACCCATGAGAACTGATAGGTCTCATGGTTGTTTTATTTCATGGAAAAATAAAGCCATTTTTGTTATGAGAAGTGTCTAGTCTTGACTTAGCTACTCTGTAAATATTTCTTCTCAGTTACAAGCAGTCATGAGGATTGCTCTCACTGACTTACTTTAGTGTTTTAAAGACATAGAGATTGGCAGTAATGCCTGCCCTTGCCTAGTGGTATTTATTTATCCAGACTGAGGAACTAAGCAAAGTATAAAAAACTCTCTTTCAGCTCATACTCATTGTTTTCTTACTTCAGAAGTCACAGTATGCAGTAAAACAATCAAAGTTTAAGAGTTCAGAAGTTCCATGCATCTATCAGTAAAAGCCTGCCCATAGATAACTTTGAACCTTAGTAACCTGGAAATGGAAACTTTTCTTAAAGGATAGTAGACACGCATAATTCTCCTTAACTTGACATTCTGCACAGTATCTTCTACCATTTAGTTGCTTCAGAGTGGATGAGTTTCTGTCAATGACTTGGTATGAATCTGAAGATGCCACTAGTGACATAACAAATGATTGATAGGCTGATGATTCATAGGCTGGGTTTACCAACGGCAAACTGAATGGGGGATTGACCTTTAATACTGTTGAATATTGATGTGTTTTATTTGGCCCTATCTAAACCAAACAGAAACAAAACCAAAAAAATCCACGCAACCCAAACCCAACAAATGAAGAAAAAAAAAAAAAAAAGTAAAGGCAACCAAAGAAAGCGAGGAAGAGAGGGAGAACTAGCTTCATTTATGAAAGAGTCAAACAGAAGTACTGGTGGCAACAATGACAGATTTGTGATATTATGGAAGAAGTGGTATGATCTGAGTTTCTACGAAAACATCTCCCTTTGAGCACAACATTTATATGCATGAGCACTATTTTATTTTCAGAAGCAGACAGGTGTCTAATAGAACACTTTAATAATTTCTAAGAATATGAATCCTGCAACTGATTGAAAGTAGAACCTTATAGATAACTAGCACTGTAGCATGCCAGTAAAATCAGTGGAAAATGTGAATTTTAAAAATACAGGAGTCATTATGAAAGTATTTGAACAAGATCCCAATGCTAAGCAAACTAGGGAAAATAAATCTGTTGCAAATATACACATGAATAAAACTGTTACCAGTTCAGCCATCCTCTCCACATGCTTTACTTTTCATACAGATACCCTTCAAACACGCATAACACAATTGTGGACTACTAATTGCTCATTTGCAAAACTGTCATTTCCATAGGTCTTTAATGCTGATATCTCACAAAAACCTATCCATGAGAAAAGCTGCAATAGTGCTCTTATATTTTTTATCTGAAAAAATAATACCCTTAATATGACTCATGAAAATGGCAGGCATCTCCTAGTTTTCTACATTATTTTTTACTGTTGTGAGGAAACCAAATAGATCTGATAAATGATTGATGGGCAGCAGAATTTTGCACAAATGGGATGATTATAAGATTGGGCACTGAAAGAAGGTGTGATGGAATGTAGCACCACAAACTTCCCATTTTCCTTTTTGTCCAGGGTAAGCAACCTCAGCTCCCTCAGCCACTCCTCATAAGACTTCTCTAGACCCTTGATCAGCATCTTCATTCTTCTGTGAACAAGTGTGTGTCTGACAATTTAAAAACAAATGTGTTTTACATACAAGCTTTGTGCCAGATCAGTGCCTCATTTTGCATTACTACTCCTCATGACAAAAAAAGCCTGCGATTTTCTTAAAAATAATTAAAATAATATTTATTAATTTAAAACCACTGAAAATTAAAAAAAAAAACAAAAAACAAAACCAGCCAACCAAAAAAGGAAAAAAAAAAAAAAAAAAAGCAACAAACAAAAAAACAAATCCAAAAAACCCAAAACAAATCACCCAAATGTTTAATTATAGCAAAATCTTCAACTTATAAAATCTGATACTACATTTTGAAGTATATGAAGAGAAATTACATCGGAAAATGTCTGTGATTCTAGTACAGGTATCTGATTTTTCATTTATTTCCTCCAGTAAGCAAACTCCTAAGTCACACAGTTTGATAAAGTTAGGATTCAGTTTGGTTCTGCATAAAAATAATTTTCACTCCACAGTTGTTTGTGATTCACCAACTAATAATTTTAAACTATTTATTCTTGACATACTTACATAGAAATTGGCACAATGTATGTAGTTCATTAACAAAGGTTATGAGAGACAGAGATTTTCTGGTCGACTCTGTGTTAGAAATAGCCCCAAAATACAAGTGCCTGGAATGAGAAGGGCAAGTCTTATTCCCTTTTTATATCCATATGTGCTTCATTCTTCTTGGTTTTCTCTGTGCCTCAGAGCAGCCTGTTAATAATTGGTTTTCTTTTCCTCTCACACAATGCAAGGTTATATGTTAAGCCATTGGACTTTCCACAAAAATGTTGAATTGATGTCCCTTGAAGTCAAATGCCTTCTTCTCACATCATAACCAGACACAAAACAGAAAAATGAAAAAAACCAGAATTTAATGCACTTCTTTGTAAGGATTCTTATTCATTTATTTCTCCAAGATATCTCTTGCTACTTTAAAGAGTTTTGCTACTGCAAAACTAAGTGCCCCATCAGGTGCCACATAGTTGTGATTCTGTATTGCCTGGAAAAAAAAAATCATGTTCATAGAATCCTAGAATCAGAGACTTGTTTGAGTTGGAAGAGACTTAAAAAGTTCATCAAGTTCCAACCCTCCCTCCATGGTCAGGGACGCCTTCCAAAACACCAAGTCGTTCATAGGCCCACCAAACCTTGGCTTGAACACTTCCAGTGATGAGGTATTCAATGCTTCTCTGGCTAACCTGTTCCAGTGCCTCACCACCCTCACAGTAAAGAATTTTTTTCCTACTATCTAATCTAAATCTACTGTCTTCCAGTTTAAAGCCATTCCCCCGTGTTCTATCACTACATGTCTTTGTAAAATATGTCTCTCCAGTCTCAGACTGTTCTTACCAATCAGGGAAGAAAGACATATTCTTTTTTTCATATTTCCCCAGAGAGTAACTATTGCATGTAATATTTCTACTATTGCTCGTGATGAAACATTTGCTCCAAAACACATTTTCAAGTTCAAAGACCATCATATGAATGTAATGGATTGGTAGGGCTATGCATCTACCAAGTGTCAACCTTACTGCACTAATTTCCCATTCAAAAAGCTTTGTATATGCATATTTATACAAATACAAATACACGCACTCATAGAAACAACAAACATACAAGCACAGTATGCATATTAATTAAAATATTCAGTATGATTTGGGGGAAAAAAAGAATGAAAACCTTATAGACTTGGGCAGCTTCAATTATCAGTTCACAAAGTGTGAAACATGCAGCTCTATCGCCTAGTTGATCAGGGTATTAAAGATCCTGAGGGTCAGGTTTGTTCACTGGATGGTTTCTAAGGTTTAGATTGTATTTGGCATTTTAGCAATCAGAAATTGATCCCTAACATTCTTTCCAGCATGTTTTGGACTGGAAGACTCAAGCTGCTGCAAGTAATAGAGATGTATCAGCAGACCTACTTGGGAAAGTCTGTACAGCCTCTTTCTTCCCTGTACCTGGCCCAGCTAAGACTATTACTAGCTATTGATTCCTTTCATAAGCAGTGCACTTCATCAAAATCATCCCTACGCATGAAATTGGTACAACACATGAGGAACATTTATTGTGCAGTCTTTTATTGTCCCAGCTCAGTGAACCATCAAGAATGAAGTGAATCACTGAAGCAAAGCGAGTTGAACTACAAAGTCCTGAAATTAGTAAAAAAAAAGAAAGTAAGTTTAGGCTGAGGGATTTTTATTTAATTTTTCTAAAAATCCTTTCTTTTTTGATGTGTCTAATAGGAAATGTTTTTTCTGCATTTTCCACACTTTGCCTTATCTTCAAATTTCAACTTCTGCAGGGCTCACATATTTAGGACTTTCCCCAAATCCTATTACAGAGTATCTGTTCTGTTTTGATACATGCAGTGTTGCAGAACAGATTCTCTTGATTATCAAGAAGAGGTGGGATGGGCCAGGGCTTGGCTGTGTTTACTTTAGGGAGTTGACTACTGTTGTATTGCACAAATTAGTTAATTCGTTTTGCACTGGGTGTTTCTTGGTTGCACTTTCCCATGAACCTTTGCATCCTCTTCATCTGATATCCCCTATCTTTCCCCTCCCCTTCACCTGATACCCCCTGTATGTCCCCTCCCCCTGGGTAAGTCCCCATTGGTCAACAGACCCCCTGCCCTCCCCCTCTTCCCTAGGGCTTAAAACTCCTTGCACGAGGGGTCTCAACCTTTTTTTCCTCCTGGACATTAAGGTGTGAGTTTTACATTAAATTAGTGGGACTGTTTCCCACAAGGAATAAGAGTGCCTTTTGTCTTTTATTTTCATCCTAGCCCAGATTCTCCCCCTGTGGTCCATAGCTAGCCTGGGTTGGACTGCAGGGGAGAGGGAACTTGGGCAGACTACCATGGCATTGGGGAGGCTGGAGGCTCCAGGAGAAGAGGCATCTCCCCATGAGGTTTGACAAGGGCAGGAACTGGCAGTGAGGGTTGTTCCACTGCCCCAGGCAGGATCAGGGCATCTGGGGAGTAAGGGCAGCCCCAGTTCTGGGAATTGTGCACCTTCATGGGGATGGGAACAGACCAGAGCCAGGCTGGCACATGGGCCTGCTGCTGGAGGATCAGGCTGATGGCAGTGCAAAGCAATGGCTGTGACATGCAGGGGTGGGAATTCAGGTGGATATTGTGCACAGAAGCTTCAGCTGGAAAGCATCTCTCACAGCTGGAAAGGGAGCCCCTTTAAGGCTCCCTAGCAGAGATATTTGGGAAAGTGAGTGAAACACCCTCCATTGCTCTCTTTGGAGGAGACCAGGTGACCTCTATCTAGCTTCATAGTGAACCCAAACAGCTGTACCCTGGGAAGGAGGGGACTCAGGGGCACAACTCTGACCCACATTCCTAGCAAAATTAAACCATCATGTTTTGACACATAGGCTGACCACAGAGCAGCTGAAATCAGAAATTCCACATGATCAAATGAGTTTAAGATGACTGCAGCCTCTAATGGCTGCATAAAAAAGAAAACCTTCCAAAGCAGTAAGAGCTTAAATAATATATGAAATCCACAGCATCAAATATGTAAATATATAAAACTCTATTTAGCACACACCATGAGCTAATTTAGTACAATTTACCATAAAGCTGATAAACAAGGTCAACAGTAATTTACAAAGGACTTGACTGTGAACTGCAAACCATGTATTTGGCTGGAAAGGTGAAGTAAACTGCCTGAGATATTAGATGCAGCTGACAGATCCGAAAAAGATCCCATGTGAAATGAGATAAACAAATAATCTCTGGCATGGTGAAAGAAGTGTCAAGAGAAGGCAGTAGGTGTGCTTGCTATACATTGAACAAGGATGAGAAAGGCAGAAGGATTTTTCTAAGCAGACACCCACTTTCTCACTTTCAGTGGTCAAAACAATGTGTGGATGCCAGGAATTTCTTATACATTGTAGCAGGAACAAGGTACTTATTTTGCTAGTAATATAAGTGCCAAAGGCTGTAAATATAGAAGAGCTGTACAGAAACAGTGAGTGTCACAAAGAGAAGCATGTTGGAAAAAAACCCTGAATTTAGGGTATTTTGTCTAAAACGGGACAGAAAGTATCATATATGCAATCTGGAGATGCCACAGATGAACTCAAAAAACTGAAGCTGAACACAGGGCAAAAAGGCAATGAAGAACATTGCAAAAAAAAAAAAAAAAAAAAA
>VXBN01010329.1:329959-347576 GCA_013397395.1 Sinosuthora webbiana
AAAAAAAAAAAAACAACAAAAAAAAACACCTCCATCAGTAACATCAGGAAAGAAAAAGGGAAAAATCATCCTCTGTGTGTCAATCTGAATCAAAAGCAATCAGAAAATGCAAGTGCTTGCCAATCAGTAAAGTGCGGCTGAGCAGTGAAAAAGAACTTCTGGCAGGTAAATGCTTCAGCCTCATCTACAAGGACTTGCTAACCTCACATCAGGCTCTTCCACCCTTCTTCAGTGCTGAGCATCATTCTCCACTACAAATAAAGAATGACTCTTTGAAGGTCAGAATGGCAGAATGGGAATCTGAATGATTTGTGACGCTGAAACAAAGAGCACTTTTATCCTAGTCACTGGTGGAAATACTGTTCAAGTAATCATGGTTTGTTACAAGAAAAATCAGGTGAGATCACATTGATCAGATTTAAATGTAAGCTTTTCAAAGTTAGATGCCTATTGTTAGTGACTTACTGGAGGTGTCTTTACAGATGATATAGAAAAGCAGATATCTCCAGAGGGTGATTCTTTCACCTACTTTAGACACCGATGTTAGAGCAGATTTATCGCTCTCTGATAATGCCAATTCCTCTCCATTGACTCTAGAAATTGTGTGGTGACTCTAGACTAAAATTAATGACTTAGATACTCTAAACTTAGTGAGATGAGTCCTTCATTAAATTAACAAATCAAAGTTATAGGAATTTTTTCCTGTTCTTCTGCACATAAAGTGAGTTAAGACTTTCTTTTCTTTGTATCCTTTCAAAGCTTTTTTCTTACTTTTCTTTGGGAAGGGGGGTGGGAGGAGGAAGGATGGAAATTCCATTTTTCCCATGAATTTAAGACACATTACAGGTGACAGCAGCATTAGAGAAATACAGCAACCAACAATATTGCTCATTCAGGAATCATCTTTTGTTCAGCTTGCATAATTTAATGGTGGTAAAACAAAGATTGTCTAGATGCTTAAACGCATGTATTTCTATATTTGCATATTTCTATATTTTTATATTTGTCTGCAAGTTATCTGTAGCAATGTTTCTAGTTGGATTATCAATTTAAGGCAAGTCTGACAATGGTTTTCTCTCCTTTTTTTTTTTTTTTGTGCAGCTAAGTAAATAAATTAAAAAAGCCCTAGAATTCAATTCTCTGATGCAAGATTGGATTGGCCCTGACTCATATATACTCATAAGTGTTAATAAAGAACCTTATCAAGAGCATATCTGTACAGCAGGGAGATCTAGCTGGAGCAATGCAAACCAGAGCCTTGGGAGAGCTGATATTTAACTAATCAGTGATCCAATACTAGAACTTATTCCCAGAAGCTTTTTTTAATTACAAGAATAGACTTGAAGTTCCTACTGGTTTTAGGAAATGAAGCATCTGTTTGAGGAGAGACCTAAATAAGTGCTTTTAGTGACAGAAAACTTCTATTCCAAGCTTTAAAAACAGGAAAGTGACAGGATATAAGCCTTCTGTCTCTCAGAAGTTTGGTGTATTTGATAGCTTATCATGTTTTCTGCACATATTTTAGGCTTATTTGGTTTATTAGCCTTTCTCACATTTAGTGAAAGAATAACAAAAAATAAATATGCTCTGGAAGAAATGTGGTGTAATTTGCATCTCACATTATTGTTCACATTGAGATGTATTTTATCTGAATAACCCCCAAGTTTTCAAAGGGACAAACTGTTTTAAGTACCATAATTTTCATCCACAGATATCAAAATACTTTTGAAGAGGTAAAATTGTTGTAATTTGGCTAAACTTTTCAGACTGAGAGCTTTATGACTTGTCCAGAGTCAGTAATACCATCAGCAAAGTCAATGGCCTTTAATTAAAATAAATCCACTGGGACAAACATGCTGGAGTCAAAATGATCTGTTCAGTGAGTGCCTCCTCTACGTTAAAAATGCCAGGAGTGGCCTGCTATGAATGTGTCTAAGAATACATCTGTGAATGCATATGACTGCTGTACAGTAATAAATATTATGCATGTACAATATTAATTACCATCTTGGAAGTAATTTCAGATAGACATACACTGAAGCTGGTTGTGGATCTGAGTCTTGTTTTGTGGGTTTTATTCAAACCCTCAGTATGTACTGCATACAGGGTTGTTTTGTTTTGGTTTCGGTGTTTTTTTGTAGCTTAATGTGCTAGTTTCTGCTAAAGCTTCTTACAAAACAAAGAATCAAACCAGAAATGCCTAGGGAGAGGAACAACAGCCAGAAGGTGAGACAAAGACAGAGCATGAGAAGTAATCTCAGTTGGCAGGTCCAGCCAGCCACAACAGAGTGATAGTGTGGGAATTTGTTGAGAGAGATTTTCAGGACACTGCTGTCCACACACAAACCAGGGTACACATTATGCAGTTCATAGCACAGCCTTCTACTTTACTGCTATCAAATGCCTGTGCATGGCAGAAACAGTTTGCCCTCATATCATTTTTTGTTCTGCCTAAACAGTAGCCAGTCATTTTTATACACTTAAAATTGGGTGAAAGGACTGTGCTTTTAAACAGTTTCAACATAATAAATAAATCTAACAAACTAGTTAGTGACATTAATTATCACCATTTGTCAGACATGAATTTCCAAGAATGAGAGGGTAGACGTTCTCACGCAAATATTTTTATGTGTCTTACATTTCACTGTATAAAAAGCAAAGCAAAATGAGTGAGAAGTAACAGATAGCTGATTCACAGAAGTGAATGTTGTGAATGTGTTATTGTTCAGTATTCCAGAAAGCTGCTTCTGCACCAAATTAGACTTGGATCTACTTCAATTTGCAGAGGTGTATGTGCTTATTCTGTGCACTTTGGCGCACCTCCTAAAGGCAGTTTGGGGGCCTAAATTCATTGAAAGAAATGGAAGATAGGTGCACAAATACCTTTGAGAACCTAGCCTTGTCTAATTATACACTATGAAATCTCTGAAGTTATAACAATCCTAGAGAACTGAACGATGGCAGACAGCATTCCCAGGTACTGAAAGAGTTTATACAGTTGAATTTTTAAGGTAGTTGCCAGCATGATTTTATCTTGTGCTAAAGGATTCTTGGCTGCAGTTCACTGGTTTGCATGGAAGTGGAATAATTCCCAGTATGTAGCTTGGATACATGCACCTTGTTCTGTTGTGTAAGAGTTCATTAGTGGGGACATAGGATCTTTCAAGCCAATTGTCCACAGTGCCAGAAAGTAGTCTTGCACATGTTTCATAGACACAGCCTGAATGGCTCTGGGAGAGGTTAAAAAAGCAGAGCTGAAGGCTCAGGCTTGCCTTTGAAATAGAGGGATTTCCTAAGGAATAGAAAATTCACAGCCTCACTCAACAGGAAATCAAGAAAGACAGAAAAGCAAAAAGACAGACTGGGAAAAATCATGTGCACCCCATATTAAATCTTTTGTGGCAAAATAGAAATCCACTCAAATTTGTTGTTATCTTACAGATACTTGGGTGATAACAGTGAAAGAGTATGTGGAGGAAGATTATATGTATCAGGAGGGCATTATAATATGATACTATATTTTGGCAATTATTTATATTTATATTTATATTAACACAGTTAGGGGGAATACCAGTATTGTGAGTGGCAAAAACTTACTAGACAACAATTAGTTGCACTGCTGAATCTGGTCTCTTATTGACTATTCTGTGCATAAACATTGTGATACACTATAGAAAAAATATCTAATAATGATTCATATTGTCCCCAACAAGGAAAACCCTAAACAAATATAAAATACAGGTCATGTTGGTTTGAATTTTTGCTCTAGGTATTTCAATCCTAGCACAGATTCTATTAAAACATGTTCTCTACTCTTGAAATACTCTGAAGAATATACACCCTCTGTGGTTTTTCTAGGGCTTTTATGGCGTGTTCTTTTGTATAGCTTTACTTATTATTTATTATTATGTATGCTGAACAGAAAATGAGTTTTGGATGTATGCAATTGTTTTTTACTGAGATCGTTTAACTGGTTTATCTTTTTTATAAAATTTGCACATAGAATAAATATATAGTATGTTTATTGCCAGATTTAATTATCTTCTTTTGTGTTGTTTTCGTTGGTAGGTTGGAATTTTTTCCCATGATAAGATTTTTTTGAGTGTACCAAAGAAATAGAGTATAAAATCTTGTGTTGTATAAGTTAGAATATTTTCCATTTTACATCCTTGGTGCAGGTAGAAATTTCTAGACCAATGAATCTGGGAAATATTGACTTCTACTACAATATTCCCTATTTTTTTTTTTCCTTTTTCTCAGAATTCAAGAAATTAAAGGCATGATACCACTAAAATTAATACCAAATATTTCCTTGATGTTACATCCTTGTAAAAGGACACACTTTTTCTGTAATAATCCATCAATAAGCATAATTTCACAATAAAACATTTTACATGGACATTGTGTTTTAAAAACAAGTTTTAATGGTCTTGGAAGGAAAAAGAAAAGCATAGAAAGAAAGTAAAAAATCAAGCCTTTCTGCTCTTTCACTCAGGAAAGAACTCACAAGACTGAGATCTCTGCCAGAGAAAGTCTTGGATCCTCTAAATGCTGTTTTAAGAAAATACTTTTACCTGCTATGATTTCAAGAGCTTCAAGTATTATACCAATTTTGCAAAATATCTGTATGCTTTATTATTAACTTCTTAAGAACACGTTGCCTTACAAGATAATTTTAATATGTTTTTAACTGAAAAATAATCCTTTAAAATTCAAATATTGCTTACTGATACTTCAAGATTTGCTTGCTTCTACAGTAATATTCTTTCCGTGATTAGTAACGTTGTCCCAAGATCAACGCATTTTTGGAAAGTTTATTAAATCTCTTTGATAAGGGTGTTTACACATGAGAGGTATCATGTTTTTACTTCTCCTTTAGTATGCTTTTTCTTTCAAAGATATTCACAGAACATATATTTTTCTTCAAAAGGATTGCTTTTATTGTGATTTAAAGGAAAGGTCTCTCCCTAGCCATTCACAATGTTTTAAGGCCATTTTGACATAGTTCGTGAAACACTTCAACAGGTCAGAGATTTCCATGATACAGCCCCTCTCCCTTACTCAGGTAAAGGCTACTTCCATGATAAATATACAGCTAATATTAGGTTGCACTGTAAACTGAATTGATAACACTTCTGTATCCTGTTCTGCACCCTGTGATTTCTGTTCTTATTTGGCTCCAGTCACTTTATCTTTTATATTTATACAAAACATATTTATGAGGAAAGAGTTTATCCCTTTGTGGTAACTTGCTTTACAAACTGTTTTCTCCATTTCCTGTTGCAGGAATTTATTAACTGCTTCACCACTTATGTGGTGTTGTCTGCTTGACAAATTTTCCATTGTTTTCCATCTTTTGTCAAGAATATGAAACAATAAAGAATACCAGTGTTCAAAAAAAAAAAAAATAAAGATACTTTTATATCCAATTGCTATTCTCCAGATCCCAGGAAAAGTAATTTAAATTTCTGTGTTTAATGTGGCAATGACCCAGGAGCTTGGTGAGCCTGGCAGCCTTGGCAGGCATTCTTGACAGCTTGTCAAGCCTGCGGCTACTGCATGTCGTCTTTCCTCTCAATAATTAATAATTAATTAGAGTCCATGTTTTTTTAATGATGGACTGATTTAAATGTACTGGTTTTCAGGGGGTTGTATTTTTTTAAAATGTTCATCTTTTGAAGGCAAGAGAGACAAGTAAGAGGAATGATGTACATGCCTTCAAACAAGTCAAACAATCACTGAAGGAATAAAGGCCTACCATACACATACATTTATCTGTGTATATAAGGATACATTTGCACACAATGCATCTAGTCCCTACTGGCCAAACACAAGTGACTAAACACCTTTTTGCAATCCCAGAAAATCAAACACTGCCTGAAGCACCTCATTTATGGATTTACCATGCACACAAAGCACAAATCCCAAAGCTGTACTTTTTTTGTCTTAATCAGTTGATATGTTCTGCAGAAATGTAGGAAAATTATGGCCCTAATTTTCAAAGACACTACAAGGAGCCACAGAACAGACAAGGGAGAAGTAAAGGATGCTATTGTTAATTGATGTGAATCCAATTTTCTCCTATTATACTTCATTTCCATGTATATATTATATTACATAAGTAACCCTACATAACATATATTACACACTATACACTATGTCATGTATTCTGTACATTGTATGTTGAATACTATATATTATCTCTATTTCTACTGTGTGAAATTCCCCCCATTTTACCTTTTGTTCTCTTGTAGAGGCCCAAGTTCAGTGAAGATTCCTGATGTTGCTTAACCAGAGGAATAAGTCCACAACTGCCCTTTGAAATGCAATCTCCAGCATTAAAGTGAACATCCATGTTCCCCACCCAGTGCCTAAGGAACACCTTTCAGAGCAAAACACGAGTCCAAATATTCCCAACAGGGTTGGAGTCCCTTCCTTTGCAGGTATTACATGCTTTATTACCAAAATCTTTCTTTCTATACTCAGGACTCAGAAACAGATCCTACATAAGGGTATCTGCATAAGACAAAATGCTTGCTTGGTTTCCAGGAACAGTTCAACCACAGAGAAACAGAGGTTCTTCTGGGGTGTTGCTGTTCTCTTGTATGTAGGTGATAAAATGCCAACAGAGAAGTAGTGATTTCACACTATGCATGACAGCTCCGTACCCAGCTGCAGTCCTTGTTATACTAAGCCTCCCTGAGTGAAATTCTGTTTAGTCTAGTAAATGTAATTGTGTTTCTACTATTCTTAGGGAAAAAAAAAAAAAAAAAATCATCAGTATTCATCCATATATTTATTAACTTTTAGACACCAGTATTTTATTATATTTTATATAACATCTGTGAATGTTCTTTTTAACTGATATTAATAAATAGCACTATATATACACATCATCTTCCAAGCCTTCAGACTTGACAGCAATATCCACCTGAGTGGATAATAAAGGATGACCCAACAAACTGAGGCATTTCCACATCCTTACAGTCTGTAACTTGAGAAAAAGACTACTAAAAAAAAGAGAATATTCTAACAGAAAAGTTCAACATGGGGGTAGAAGCATGGTCTTTTAGGTTATTTTTGGTTCTCCTCTTACAATTGCCAGGTGGTAAACATTACAAGATTATGATGGTGTGGAAGTTGTGAACCCAGTTATTTGGAGAGGTATCCTACAACAAGGAAAATGTATCAACACAATAGTATTATCTGTATTTTCTGATGGACTGAATACAGCTGCTGAATGTAAATTCCATTTGGCGACACTCATTTGATGGATTGAGATTCCAGAGGCAAATTAATTACTGGTAGGACCAGCCTAACTAGTCTGCCATTTCAAGTGGAAATAAGTCTCAAGATCTATCTGAACTCCAGTGCTGTTTGTCTTATAAGAATTTAAAGTGTCAGTTTCCAATACCTTCCCACAATCACTATTTGGTGAAATGATGGTACAACAGCAAGGATCAGAGATACCATTTTCTGACAAAAAGGTGGGAATGGGTCTTGACAGTTTGACTGTCTTTTTTCTGTCCAGAGGCAGCAGCAAAAGTGCCAGCATTGTTCTGGACAGTTGTTTTTATCAAACTGTTCACAAAACTTCCAGTGATGTGGATCAGACACTGACTCTAGATGATATATTTGACTGCTTCGCTATTCTTACTGCTAGGAGAGATTTCTGTTCATGAGTGTTCAACCTAAATCTGCCTTTCATATAATTCCTTAAGTTGATGTCACAGTGGAGTAAGAAAAATATATCAAAACATCTCAGAGAAAATGGTTTCCTACATCTTTAGCCAACATTGTCTGGAACTTCTTGAAAAAGGTGGAATATTATTTTTAAAATTTTAGTGTCTGCATTTGTACATATGCTGGAAGCTGCAATACCTGGACAATGTAACCCCTGATATGATGATCTTTTATAGATCCTATGTATTATACTGTATGCATATATGTATATATGCAAAATAATAATAAAATACCCACAGTTTTTATAGCCCAAGGGCTAAGTAGTATCTGGCAGATTAATTAATTGAATAGTAATCCAGGAGGAAATGTATTCCAGAGGAGGCAGTGGAACACTCCCTTTCCAATTGATCATATTTAGTTAAGAGGATTGGCAGTAGTTTGTAATTCACTCAGGTGCTGCTTTGGGCAGGGTCTGTGTTACTTAATCTAATAGCTCTTTTCCAGCTTTGATGTTGATAAAGGCCCCTGAAACTCATCTTCCTTAATTGTATTATAATAGAAAGAGTGCCCTAGGGACAATAACAAGGAACCAACCCCAAAAGACTGAATTCATTTGCTACAATTGGAATGTGTTAAGCTATGTGATAAAAGCTCATCTGTACATCCACTGAGAGAGACAATAGCAGGTGGAGACCTAAAAAATACCCTTCTATGTTACTCCCAGGTCCACCACAGAAGCCATCACCCTAGCAAAACTCCCACATTTCTGCATAGGATCACAAGGGTTCAATAGCAGATGTGGGAAATCCAAATTAAAGACTCAGAGGAACAGATAGTATGTCTGGGCTTTTCCCAGGGCTACCTCAAGAGAGTCTTAAACCCAATGTCCAGAGATGAAGTCCACCAAGATATGTGAACAGAACACCTTTTTGACTGAGAGATGTTACTGATGAGAAGTATGGGACACATTCTGGGATACAGGGGAAGAGCATTTTTGGATGGCATAGGACTTCTTATGTTTAGAGGAGAAGACAAAGGCAGAAAAGGGGTGGATCTAGTTAATCTGAGGAGCAATCAGCATTGGAAAATAGAGGGATGAGGGAAAAGAAATGTTTTGTCATATTCAAATAGTTTGCAGGTCAGTAAATGCAAAGGATCAGTGCAGTCTGCCCTACTTTCTTACTAAACTCCATTTCTAAATTATTTCCTGAGTGAGGGACACTCTATTTGACATGTATGTGTGGATGAGTTCTGAGTGCCAGCAGCTGGAGTAGGACCTCAGGTCACATGGTCCCGTGAATGCAGTAACTGGAGCAAGTATGGATGAGTGCTGGGATAGTGGGATGAATACAGCCAGCTGCTGAACTTCTACCCTATCATCTCATTCTTCTCTCCCACAAGGTGGGGAGAAAATGAAAGGAGGATGAAAAGACTCATGGACTGAGAAAATGAAAATTTAACAAGGGAGGCAAAAGGTGTGTGTGCAAACAAAACTAGAGGAATTAATTCACTGCTTCCCAAGAGGAGACGTATCCAGCCAGTTCCTGGAAAACAGATCATCAGAATTCCTAATGGTCACCTGGAAGTGAAATGTACTCTCTTCTTTTTTCTTTGTACTCTTTATTGCTGAACATGGTGTCATATGTTACGGGGTATCTGTCTAGTCAGTTTGGGCCAGCAGTCCTAGTACTGCCCCTATTTACCATTTAACATTTTTGGTGTCTCTTCAATCAGTAGAAATATACTTCTGTTTTTAAATATAGGTCTGGTTGCTCAATTTAATACAAGGTAAAGTGGGAATAAACTTCTCATAGAGGACACTAGCCCTGAATATCCTCAGACTAATAATTTGTAGAAAAGCAAGGGTGGAGAATGTGTGATTCCTCATTTGGCTTTTCCACCTCTCTTCTTCTAACTAAATGACTCCTGACTCCGGAGAAAGGGGATGGAAAGGAGAGAGTTCTGCTCCTCCATTCTGAAACCTGAGGGTTTCCCATACTTTCCCCCTTGCTAAAACAAAACTTCAGTGGTTGACAGGGTGTGTCTGTAATTAATGAACAAGAGATTAAAAAAAGTCTAATTAGAAAGAGGAAAGTCTCTGTCTTTAAAACAAAACAAAGCAAAAAGCAAAACAATAAGACATGAGGCTTTGGTGACAAGAGTGATCCAGCACCTGGCAGATCAGTTAGCGTGTCAGTAGCAACAAACTAGCAGGTGCAGTATTAATAAAAGGCAGAAGAGGACCCAGAGCTCTTTGAGTCATGCCATCAGTTCTCTGGATTGTGCTGGATATTGATCATAAATAAATAATCATTCCATTCTGCTGTTGATTAAAATGTTAGTAAAAATACAAAGTTACAGGATCAGAATCTAAAACCATACCATAGCCATGAAAAATCCATAAATGGGGTCAAAACATTTTTTCTCCTGCTAAGTCCTTCTTAGATTAATACAAACTTCTTGTCACATGGATTTTCAAAAGGACAACATGTCTGAAAGATGGTATTTTAAGTATCCATCTGCAAGTGAAAAATCATTTTTCTTGAGCATTTGTATTTTATTATATATATATTTGTTATCACTTTCCGTGGTGCAAGAGCAAATATGTACAGCAAATTCTATATAAATCATATATAAGCTTACTTATATAAAAATTTAAAGGAGGTACAAATCACTTTCTTTCTCTGTATTGAGTTCCTGGACCAGATTTAGTGTGCATTTTATTTCTTTTTGCAACTAACCAAAAATTAAAAAGGTAAAAATGTTTTAGTTACTTTTTACATTTTTCCTCTCTCAAGGCTCAGAATATCTTCTCTACAATGTCAGTTCCTACAGCCTTTATTTCCATGAGCAAAATGGCAGATTGATCCTCTTAAAGTCTGTTCAGAGGCTTTACATTTAACTGTAGAACATTATACTGAAACCAGCTGGCTGTTATGTGAGGTGATAACATCCAGCTGAGAGGTGGCAATAAGTAGCTGGTAGGCAGTGACATCTTAAAATGTGACATTCCTTTCTGAAATAACACAGAATAGTGGTTCACATTTCTGTCTTTCAGCATGATTTATTAGGTTTCATTTAGAGAAGCACCTTCATGGTTAAAGAAGTGTTGGATGAAAACTAACTTAATGCCTGCTCACTTGGCACGTGTCTCACTTTCAATGTTTTTCACAGCATAAAAATTAGCTATTGCAACAACCATATTTGAAATTCCTCAGTTATTGTTCATTCATACACGATATTTCTAATTTGTCATGAAAAAGATATTCCTAATAAACAATAAATACATGAACTTAAACGAAATAAGTAAAGAAAGCAATTTGTGAAGAAATTCATACAATTTTTTAAGAAATAAATAAAATATTGATAAGGAAATTAAATGGGGGAAAAGAGGTTCTCGGGATAAGTATTAATTACATAAAGAGCCTATGACCAGGGTATATGAGTGCTCATTTAATAAAGAAACAAGGATAAATAAAATAATATGAATTCACACTGTATTTAATATACAAACTGAAATGCATTCATCTTGATGAATCTTGAAGCCAGATCTTTTCCCACTCAAAAATGAAAGGCATTTTTGTGTTGTTTTGACTGAGATAAAACAAACCAAACAAACAAAACCGCTCTAAATTTTCCTCAAATAGAGTAAAAGGTTAATACTTTCCTGGGGAAAAAAAATCAATTTGAAGCTTTTTGGGAGTGGGAGGGGTTGTGTTGCTTTTCTGAAACTTTTCAAGCAAATGATATATTGTAAAAAACATGAAAAAATAAAGGATGGTTTAGAATCGAATATTATAATTCATTCCCTTTAATAAAAATTGCTTTCTCTGTGTCCAGGAGAGTTAGAAAAGGGGAAACAGGCATTGCGCTGCAATGCCTTCTTGATCTTACATTTCTGTTCATCTCTAAATACAATCTTAACATTGCAGCTATGTCTCACCCCTTTAAGACTTTGAGCACTTGTCTCTGATTATAGCACTCCTCAGCTGCTTCAAACCAAATGGCCAAAGCTGTGGCTGGAGTTCGAGGTGATGAACAGTTGCTGTGGTCTAAGCCACGAGTTGCTTTGTCACACGAGGTAGCAGAGTGTATTTCTGGTATGTGGTTACCCATTTTCTCCCTTGCCAAATGGCATAGCTGGGATTTGAGATCCACCTAGCAGCAATCAATGAATTGCAAAACAGTGACTGCAGCTTGCTGGGTGAGAGATAAAAGGAGTTTGGTTGTGAGCACAGGAAAGAAAGGGAACAGTTACAAGCAGCCTTCAAGGAAATTGAGCTTTAAAAACATGAAAACACTAAATGAACCACATAATTACCTGGGGAAAGAGGAAGCAAAAAATCACAGAATAAATGGATACAACAAAGAAGGAACATTTTAGACTTGTTTATTTATTTATGTACGTGGGAGGTTTTAACATCTCTGAAAGGTCTCAGTAGGACATGGAAAGAGATAGGCTAATCTGTGATTCAGCTGAAATATTAACTGAAATTTAGAGAAAACTCTAAAAGAAACATATTGCAAGATATCATTGATTGTTCCTATGTTCCTTTATGCCTTTATTTGATTTTGAATTTGTATATTTCACAATGGGAGACATGAAAATTTTTTTTCATGTCTTTCAGGAAAAGAGGAATTTTACTCCAGTAAGTGTTGACATTTCAGGTTATATAACTTGATGATACTACAAAAAAAAACAAAAAAAAACCATACTATACTTTTGGCAGAAATCTTTAAAAACAAAGTAAGCTTGAGGCAATCACAATGACTGACAAATTTACATGAAAGCGGCCAAATTTGCATTCATCTACAGCATTTCTCCCTTACTACATCCATTTTAAACTTAAAACATGTAACATTTGTTATTAACATATTCTTCTTATTCCATGATCCATTTTTGATAATAAGAATTTTTAAGCTTCATAATGCTTCAATAATAAAATTAATTGGGCTTTTGTGATATATATCATCCTTAATTCAAATATCATCTTTTTTTTTTTGAACAATATACTGAATTTACTACAGAAGATATTATTTGTATGTCCTGAAGATACTCTATCTTATAGAATATTTTTAATATGAATTTACTAAAAACTTCACCATTGTATTGGGGGTTTTTGTGCTTGAAGCAGTTATGTGAATTATCAAATTCAAAAAGACATTACCAAGAGTGAAATCAAATGAATAAAATTGTGGGTCTTTTTCTCTGGAAAAGTTCTATACTACATCTCTATGATTGTCATTCTTACAGTCTTTTGAGCAAATCTGTAAAACAGGGGGCAGAAAATCTGCTATGAAAAAATATTTGTTCTACAAAAATTGCAATTAATTATATGCTATGATTGATGAGATCCATGAATTAGCATAACCAACCCCCAAATCAAGGGAAAACTTTCACATCAGCATAGAAGACATAAGGCAAAATTCCTCTTTCTAATTTTTCTAAATCATATTGAGATTATTCAGCATTAAATACAGTGTAAAAGAAATCCAAATTATAAAGAAGCATATTATCTTTTCTAATAAGGAAAATAAGAAATTCAGATCATGTAAATAGGAAATAGGAAGTATTTTATGAGAATGATTTTCAAACTATCTCAGAAATCAGTCCACATTAAGTCATGCTCAGATCTGACCATTTCTCTCTAAACATGATTTCTGCAGGGAATGATAAAGAGAAAAGAAAACTTAAAGCATTATTATAATCATGTGACAGCATGAATGGTATTCACATCTCAAGCATGAACATTTTCAGTCATAGAATTTGCCTAACCTAAGTGTTATTGTAATTAATGAAGAATTAGTTTGTGCAACAAATTAGTTCTGAAGACCTGATTGTCTCCTCTCAACATAGGCATGCAGTGCTATTTCAGGTGACCTGTGACATCCTATCCAGTGTCCACCTGATGCACTGGGACTTAAGCTTCTCTATATTTTATGTCAACTCTGACAGCTATTGTGACTGATTAAGTCTGTGACAGCCTAGGACAGTCAAAAACTGTTAGAAAATTAATTTTCTCTCTAGGTACCAATTATCTTGATTTGATTTAAATATCACTCTATGACTTCAGATTTCAAGTCCTAAAAATTTGGACCATATTGATGGATAATATGGCAGGATACCTCGAATGTCTCTTATAGATATGCCACCTTTCTGAGCTGGGGAGAGGGAGTAGTCATACATCCTCTAAGTATGTTACTTAATGTACAGATAAACATTTTTAAAAATGCTGCTTATAAAAGAAGTCCACTGTCACCTTGATCTTTTCAGCCTTTTGATTTTGTACATTTTTGTACAGGAGTTCTCACGTATTGTAACATAAAACAAAGTGGTTGTTTTCGCATTCCTTTCTGGAGGATGGACAATTGATGGACTTCTAGTTTGACCAGTGGGGTCGGAGAAGTGTCAACCTCATTGCCCAACCCCCGATCAAACTCCAAAAACTATATGTATCAAAGTCAAAATAATAAAGCTCTCTTTCTGCTCTGACAACCTGACGGAGTGAGTGTGGTTCTTTCGTGTCCGTCTACGACAGTTCACCTATTATGTTTCCAATAACTTAACATGCTGAAAATATTTGTAGCAGAGTTACAAATTTCACACAGATGTATAAACAAAGCTGTGACCCTACATGCACATTCGACTTTATTTATGCTTTGGTGTTTCCTCACCTCATACTCATGTTCATAACAGAATAACAGCCTATTAATAAAACCAAAGACTACTAGAAGTCTAGCAACTAAATTCCTTTTTCTCAGTATTTTTGCAATCAGTAACATGTTTTACTTATTCCCTAGTACCTATCTGTAAAGCAATCCAATTATCAAAATACTTTTTTCCTCAGCTGAAAAAATTGCAACATATGTTGCAGAGATACCTTTGGATAACAGGATTCTAGCTGATATCTAGAAAAGAAAAATGTCCCAATAATTAAGTTATTAAATTGTCCACCATTAGGTGTGCTCAATGAGGATGCCTGCAAGGATGTCATTCTAAACGCTGGTGGGCACCAAATACTACAAGACAAGGAAGTCCTGGGAAGCAAATCATACTTGAGCAGATAAGCAATACAGGGAGAAAAATGTGAAAAATGTTTCTAAAGGGCAAGGCAAACTCACACTCTGCTGCTAGAAATGGTTTTTTATGCCACATTTGCAGCAAGCCATCAAACTACTAGGAACTGGGAAAACCTTTGAAATAACAGAAAAGCAACAGGTGAGTTCCATCTAAAGAAAACAAAATTCAAACAAAAAAATAAAGTTTATGAGGAAGTTTCAAACTAAAGACTGAGAAAAATCCAACAGGTATTCAAGGTGAAGTAATAAAATCTCTGCAGTATTACAAACCCTGACAGAAGTCAATAATGTTGAGAAAACGTAGTAGATACAAGTGATCTCTATAAAAAAGACTCTGTTGAAACAAAACACACAAAAAAAAGATAACCAGAATGGTGCCAAATATATAATGACAGAAATGTAAAGAACTTGGTAGCCAAGATCAAAGCCCTGACTTTATATAAGAATATTGTGATGCTGAAGAATATGATGGAAGTCAGATAACCAGAGCAACACTGTACCATGAATGTTAGCAGACAATTTACACTAGGAATGGCAGAAGCTGTTTGTGTGGAAGAGTGGCACTGTATGTTGAAAGAAAGATTAGACTGAAATATGAAAATACACAGAGCAAAATAAACACTGACAAGGAACATTTATTTGTAGGAAAATCTTGTGTCCAAATAGAACAGTATAGCATTAAGGCTGTACTGTCAACATCTTAGAACACTTAGATACAAAATACTGGGGAAAAATTTTTTTGCAGATGTAAGTAATCACTGTTATATCTATTAAATTTCCTCAATAAAGGCAAATAGCATATGCCTTTTTATTATCAGATTATTTTCTCTACATAGAATTCCAGGAAGCTTTCTGGAAAGATTCTCTAAATGTCGCTAAGGCATTTCATAGTAACAAAGGGAAGTTGCACAAATGGATTAATAACTGCATAAAATAAAGGCAGCAAAGGACTAGTTATACCATCTAGTCTACTGGATTCAAGGAGAAATTTCAGAGTAATTTACTCAAAGATTTCTGCTGGTCAATGTATTCAGCTGATGAATAGTTAAGTGATGAAGCTTACTTAATGATGATAATGTGTGATTACTGAGAGAGTGCAGACGGATCTTGCACTGCTAGGTGTCTGTTAATCATAATGGAAGACAAAATTTAGTGCTGAGGTGAGAAAAGTACACCTGAAAAACATCAGAAATTTCATATCTACAATTATTTGCAGTCATTGTATATCATTCTATTAAAAAAAAAATAAAAATAAAAACCAAACAAACAACAAAAAAAAAAAACCAAAAAACAAAAAAAACCAAACAAAACCAAAAACCAAACCAAACCAAATAAAAAAAACCCAAAAAACAAAAAAAATCAAAAAACCTA
This sequence comes from Sinosuthora webbiana, assembly GCA_013397395.1. Lineage (NCBI taxonomy): Eukaryota > Metazoa > Chordata > Aves > Passeriformes > Sylviidae > Sinosuthora > Sinosuthora webbiana. The sequence continues at coordinate 346,094 of VXBN01010329.1, forward strand.
AAATAAACAAAAATCCCCCCACAAAACCAAAAAACCCACCAAAAAAAACCCTAACCAAAACAAACAAACAAAAAATTCCTCAACCCAAAACATATCAGCTTGAAGCTGAGCAATGATTAAAAATAAATTAGAATATATAGGAAAGGAACAAAGCAGAAGTCAAATTTATCTCACTGTGAATTTGTCTACCAATTATAATAAAGACTTTCCTGCCTCAAAAAAAGAATACAGAAGAACAAAAATAGTGCAGGGACAAAACACAAGATGTTCATAATTACAGAAGATCTTACATGTGAATAAGGATTGAACAAACCAGGATCCTTCAATAGGAAAAAGGAGAAGATACATGGGATTATGATTTGCATCTGTTAAAAAATGAAAACCCTAGAGGCTAAGGATATGTTGTTTTAAAAGTAAGACTAAAAAAAGTTTTTTAATTTTTAAGTTAAAATAACCCACTACACAATGAGAAAAAAAAAAAAAAACCCAAAAAAAAAAAAAAAAAAAAAAAAAAAAAAAAAAAAAAAAAAAAAGTTTTGATTTGTTTTCTTTTTAAGAAAGGGACTTTATATTCACTTTTCATGCCTTCAGGACACTGATAGTCTTTGTAACCTCTTTCACTGCCTAGAATTTTGGCAGTCTGTACTCCAGATCAGCTCCAGTATGGTGCCTCTGTAACCTTAGGTCAGACTGCTGGGGAAAAGAGCTGTGTGAGAAGCATTAATTGCACTCCCCCATCCTTCATGGGGATTTCATTCATTTCAGAATTGGATTTAAGTTTACAGCCTTGCCCTTGCCTGATCTATATTGCAGGTGTACCTATGTTTGGCTACATGTCTTGCTAGCACTGACCTGCTAACTTGACTGGCTGCCTCGATGATTGCCCTGCTTTAACCAAGGCTTGTTCATCAGTATGGGCTTGTTGAAACTGGTTATTGTTGACTTTTCTGAGCAGCCAGTTCATGATCACTGGGATAAAGCCCTTCATGGGGCCACTGTCTCTGCTTGCCTTGCCGTCCCCCTCAGCTCTTTGCCCACACACAGGAAAAATAATATCACAGGATACCTTGGGGGGTAAAAAAATACCTATGCCCTGTTCCTCTGCTTATGACAGAGGATTAATCTTTATACTGCTTTGTATACACATTGGAATGCCTTCTCTAGTTGGCTGGGGCCAAACCATTGTCATGGCCAAGGTCTACAAACCCTTGCCTAATTGGTAACTACTCTTTTTTTATGTTTTCTGTTGATATATTTGGTTCTGGTAAAAGGTGATTGGTTATTCTCAAGTGCAGTATTTCTTGAAGCCATTTAGTGAAGTTCTACAACTTCAATGCTTTTTGTCATATGGTTTCACCCAGAGTCGTCTATGTTCTAATGGAGTTTAATGAAACAGACTCTTGCTCTCATCAGAAAAATAACCATAAACTATTTTTAAATAGGTCTTCAGTAAATAATAATAATTAAAAAAAAAAAAAAAAAA
>VXBN01010329.1:365342-401677 GCA_013397395.1 Sinosuthora webbiana
TTTTTTTTTTTTTTTTTTTTCCTGTTGCCATTGTAAATAGACACGCACCAAGGCATGAAAGAGCATTTTACTGTAACAAGTTAATTACAATTGAAGAACAACCAGAATCAAGATTTCTTGGTTGAATCTTGAACCTCAGAGTGCTGCTTTGGCCAATAAGCCCTACTTAATCACTTTCTTGGGGGATTGGGGATCAAATATGGTCCGCCTATCACACCACCTTACTGCTGAATTTATATATAAGTCATGGTGCCAGAAGATTAGACCTTGTGTGTCAGTCAGAGAATGCAGAGGTGTGTTACTAGGTACAGAAAACCGAATGGGACTTCCTTCAGTGGCCTTATTCCTGAGAAGAGAGCTTTCCTAAATTAAATGTATCTCAGGAGTGGCTCTGTGTTTCAATTTAGTCAGAAGGGAAGATGGTGCATGAGTTTCAGGATGGTGCACTGAGACTTTTGAGCTTTAAAGCTGTCATGTTGTGGGAGCTTGCAGAGGGCCTACAGACAAAGCTATGTAAGGCTGACATTTGCTGAATACAATCCTTAATGATCACACCTGATCTCTCTGAAGTCATATGTGATTTGAAAGCTGTAAAAACACCCTGTTAAGGGAAAAAGGTAAAAATCTGTAATGAAGGTAAGAGGCACCCAACAATTCACATTCTGCATTTTTTGGAAGAAAGTTGTTGCCTGTGATCCCAAAGAGCTGAGTGTTGTCAGCTTACTTGAATAATTTTGCCAACAAAATAACAGAATTAGTTTTGCCAATTTAAATTCCATCTCACATTCCATTATCTTCTCAATATATAGACAAACACAAAGATGAAGGCCAGTTATTTTGTGAGTCCTCTTTTGTGAATACACTGCTTGGACTGCAGCTGCCTCTATCTTGGAAATAAAAGAAAGAAAGGAGAGCAGGAGAAATGGGAAAGTAATGCTTACATCTCCATTTCTAAAACATTTCTAAAAGACAGAATTAGGGCAAAGACACAGGTAAAAAGTGTTTATGCTCACTGAACTGTGGTAGAAGAGAATAATTCTTTGGATATCCAAATGAAATGAAAAAAGGAATTTGAGGAAGTAATAGGGGGATGTCAGTGTGGTTTTTTTGTGTGTTTTTTTTTAAGAGCTGAAAAAAGAATATGGGAGTAGCAGGTCTTAACTAAATGATTCATAGCGAACATTGAACTCTTGATGCAGACTTTATTAGCTGGTGAATCATTTGTGGCACATTTTTGCAGATACATTGTTTCTTTCAACAATGGAACCTATTATGTCAGGAAAAGCATCCAAATAGTATTACTCATGATTTTATTTGCTTCTCTCCAGTTTATGTATTTCTTATTGTTTTCTTACCCTATGGCTTTTTAGAGTGTTTTGCTGAGACAAATGGGTACATTTCCTTTTAAGTATGTTTTTCCTTCCTCTTGTTTTGTTTTTTTTTCTGCCTGAGAGCTGCAAAAGAAACAAGTTGTACTTGGGCACAGTGCAATAATAAAACCATTGTACTGTTAGATGTAGTAGCATTAAAGGACACGATGCTTGCATGTTTGTGATATTCGGAACCATAGTCTAGAAAATGCAATTCTAAATTTTTAGCTCAGAATAAAATTGCAAAAAATAAAAATTGGAAAAAGGGAATTATTTTATCATCTGACACAAGGATGTCTCAAAATTATGCATGCCATATGTCTTAATGACACTAAAAATGAAACATTTCCAAGAAATTTTCATATGACAATGTATCTTTCAATGTCTTACCACCATCTCAACAGCAGTATCAGTGAAATTTGGTGCTTATCAGATTTTTTAGATGTCAGATTTAGCTTCACTCTTCAATAAATGGGAAAATTGTCTTTTCCATCTTACCTCTCCATAGATACCTGCAATTCTCTGGGCTTCCTCCTCTATTTTAACTACTGAAAATGCCATTTCACTGCCTACTGATTTATATACAGGATGTTTAGTGGATTTAAACAAAACAACATTAACACTTTCTTTCAGATTATCACAGCACTTCTGAAGTGAGTTCCAAAGTTGTACCACAAAGAGTGTATTTGTTTGAAACACACTGAGAATATTCTTAGCAAGTGCAACCAAGAGTCCTTTTGGAGGAAGGTAAACTGAGTTCTCCATTCCAGTCAGTTACCAAATGTACAGAGATTTATAAGGATTGGAACCACCTGCTCCACACTATCATGAGTTTCCTCAACACACACATGTCCTATTAGAAGTATAAGTACTGTCACATGTGCTATTGGCCTCAACCTCTCAACCCTTTAGCTAATGAACCTTACTCATTTATTCACACTTCCTTTCACTCAAATTAATTTCTGTCTTTTCATGCACTTATAGCTTAGTGAAATCTTGAAGGTTTTGTCTCACTCTCTTTTATTATTACCCCTTTATTAGTGCTGTCTTTACAAAGATTCAACATGATCCCTGATGAGTTCCTGAGGAAGTGACAGAGCTCATTCCTAAGAAAATGAGAGCATCAAAATTTGTGCATTGGTATGATAACTTTGTGCAAGTATCTAACTGCCAGTGGGTAGGCAAAAAATGCCTCAAGTCATCTCAGAAGATGAAGACCCTGTTTATGAAGGCTTAGTAGAAGCAGCACACTTTCGGTGCAAAGCAGAAGATACTCATTGATTACAAGCTCTTGAACTGACCTTCATGGTGAGAGTACCGCCCAGCACTACTGCCTGACTGCATGCTCGCACCTGAGATTGTGGGATCTCATAGAAGGAAGTTTAGGAACCACTATAGCATGCTTTATTGTTTTCATTTCTCATTAAGGACAAAAGCACATCTACAGATACCTTTCCTGCTTACTCCCTGCTACAGATTTTATCAGGAGCCCCCTGTGTGAGGACTCTAGTCTTCAGCTTGAAAAGAAATTGTGGTGTTCTTCTGTACCTGTCATTGTTATATGTGCAGTGGGAGGGAGGAATGACAGCCCTGGTATCAGAGTTGCAGAGAGATGACACATGGCACTGAATCATAAAGGCTGTTTTGTCTTTATAAGCTGTTCTGAGGCTCTGAGCTGGGAGGGAATCTTCTGCTTGGAATTTAGGTATGTCAAAAAACACCTGCCCAGCCTATGCCCTCTGTGAATCTAATTCATCCCCAGTACTAAGCCAGCCAAAGAAGTGCACTCACCAGAGTCCTCTAAAGACTTATGCACATGATTCCATATCTTTTTCAAAAACAGTGGGTTATGAGCTGATGATATGATCAAAGGGCCACTAATGGGATGCTTTTCTGTCATACGGCCTTTTCTTTTTCACCATACAAACTAGAATGACAAGTGGGAGAGAAGGTACTTTCATTCAGGGTACAGAGCAGTTAGTGTAGAGTTACTGTTTGCTCTTGGTAATGCTCCCCTTCCCTGTCCCTAGCTCTTTTTTCATCAATCACAGGATGCTCCAGCGCCTGGTGTCCTATTGAGAGTAAGCAGCAGAGAAAATCTGCTCCTGGGACTTGACTGGGTCATGGATTTTGCTCCACGAGGTTTTAAGCAGACACTTCAGGCTCAGGTGGCTAAAGGCTTGCAGGACAGATAGCAGGTGCAGGTTTTCGTCTCTTGTTTTAGTAGATAGTCTGTAGGTAAAGGCTCAGCTGTGAGTTGTGAAATTCTTTGTGATCAGGTGAGGAGGAAGGCATGTTTTGCCATAGTTGCAGACACAGTAGCATTTCTAATGGTACATGATTTCACTGAATGCTCTATTTTCACTTGGTTTGAAATCAGAAACAGCAAACCTTATTCTCAGTAAGAATTCCAGGCTGTTGATTCTGAAAAACCAGCATTATGGTGTTTTGCATGGTCTTTATGACACACATCACAGGCAAGTGCAGTGAAAGGAGTAGAGTCATAGAAAATACATGCTGGGTTACCCTGATAACTCAGAACAAGGGATTTTTATTTCTTTACCTTTTTTTTTTTTTNTATGTATGTACTCTTATGAAGGAAACCGAACAAGGATTAAAGGATTAGCAATACTTTGGGAATTACACATTTTTATAGAAAGCACTAAATTCTTGAACGCATTTGGAGTATCCTGGTCCACTCTCATATCCCCACCCTTGCTCCTAAATTTATCATGTTGTCCCAGTTACCTTAGATTTACTCAACCAAAGGTACATCCCACTCTATTTAGGTTTATCTCCTTGTTCAGGTACAAATTTTGTTAAGTGATGTGAGTAGGTCACATTTCCCAGTGAACCAGCCAGAATCAAATATGGTGAATTATTGTTATTATCCTTTTAGAGAAAGCACTAAAATCCCCACAAATTTGAGGTAAGAATTGTTATTAATCACATTGACATTATCCACAAATTTATCAGCAGATAGTTCAATACATAGGTACCACATCATTTAAAAACCTGTAAGTAAAAGCCTGTAAATTTTTCTTGGTGTTATACACGTTATCCAAACAAGAAGTTTTGGAGAACGGCATCTAAAGTTTTGACCATTATTTTTTCCCCAGGTAGAGGATTTGGTGACCATAAACTTGTCAGGCCACTGATCTCCAATAGTTCATTGTTGTAGGACTTCACAAGAGGGGGGGGGATAGAGAGGCACTTCCTTTTTAAAATAGGTGTGGTTTTTTTAAATGTTAAGCCATGATAATGAAGTACTAGTAGCTCAGAGTGCCATAAATTCGAAAAAGGAGGCCTACAACTGCAGAAAGGGTATTACACTAATTGGTGCTGTTTATTCCATTTTCATAAGACAATTGCATGGTGGTGAGTTAATTGGAGAGGAACAGGAATAGAAACAGGCAAAAACATATGGAGGAGCAGAAACTAACTCCGTTTCCATTTATGAGATTTTTATTTGAGCCAGGCTGGTGTGGGCTATGATATACTACTACAATTTGCCTGACACAGAACAATGCCAGTATGACTGTTGGTAGTGTGGTCAGGACTGAGGAATACCTTTATTTTTTATGGCTTTGTATCACATGTAAAACGGAAATATTCACTAGGAGACAGAACTAAACCATCCTGAAGTAAAACCCAAAACTATGCGGATTGTGCTGTAAGGACAGAGTTTCTGTTTATTCACTCCTGTTGTACCATAGAGGTTATTACCTGCTAATGTAGAACTAGCCAATGAATCCTGGAGCCTGTGTTAAATTTTCTCTTTGGAAAAGTTTAATTTTCTCTCCATGGACCTGTCTTAAAACCATCTGATTTCATATGGTTCTTTGGACATGAAGAATGATTCCCATAACGCTTGAAAGACATAGCAGTGATTATGCAGAAAAAACCCAAAACATGTCAGATCAGTAATATTCAAGGAGAGAGCCACTCTCTGAAGGACAGTGAGAGTAACCAGCAGGGAAAAATATAATTAAAGAAATCCTTTCATAGTTCCCTTTGATTATCTCTTTAGTAAATGGAATGGAAAGTACATAATATTTCTATTCTTAGTCATACCACAAGAGTAGTACCTAACATTAATAAAAATTATTTACCTTTGTCTAAATAGCTTTGATTTTTTATCATCATCATAATGTTCAAACACTATACAGTTCAATCAGACCTTTGCAGTGAGGAATAAAACGGAACTATAGAGAAAAGCTCTATATTTCATATTACTTCTTGATTGGTAACAAAACCCAAAAACAGGCCCAAAAAATGTTAGGAGACAAATTCTCTTCTCCAGCAAGTTTACAGGTCTAAGAATCACAATTTCACCTAGGACAGTAAAGAGATGAGATCCAGTCTATATATAGCCCTTCTTGAATAAAACTGCTGTTAAGAATTTAAGATACTCCCTTTCCAATGATTATTCAGAATGTATTTTTGGTGCAGCTGGGAGTATTATACTAACAAATAAGGAAACCTGAGGAATGAGAATACAGCAGAGCTGATAACCTTAAAGGTAAATATGAGAATTTATATTACTTCTAGTGCAAATGCAGATGCAACTCTCAACACTAATGTGTGATGAGTGACTAATGTCAGTTCAACATGAAAGACTTCAAAGGCAAGAGAAGTTCTCTGATCATGAATCCTCACAGGATACAATATGATCACATAAAAATACTGGAGTTTCTGCATAGAAGATGACTGGTTAAAGGTCATAAAAATAGATTTATTTATTGACAAACCTTATGATGATTTCAAAGCAAAACTACAGAAAATATTTTTAAAATAGCGTTATTTTCTGTTCATTAAGTGAAAATTTGATAATAGTTGTTTTATGAACAGAAATGTGTAGCCTACCAGTAGAGGTAGAAAAAGCCCACACCACATTCAAGACATAAAGGAAGTTTCTTCAGACTTTGAAATACTAATGTTAAGAAGAAACTGCTTAAGCAACCTGCAGAAATATAGGGTCAAATTCTACCAATTGTTTTGATGTGAATCTGAAGTATTTTCATCTACTCTGTTTAGAATATTATGGAATTAAACATAAAATGGGAGGAAAAAAGGGAGTTATGTCTAATCACCGGTCCACGGAGTAGTAAGACCAAGTCTGGTACAAGCTTGGTATTGGTATAAACCTTGGAATTATTCCAGTGAAATTCAAGAGGAAAATCTGAAATTGGGTATATCAATACAGCAGAGGTCTAAGGTTCTAATCTAAATTTTAAATTAATTTTTGACTTGGAGAGCACAAGTGTACTGGGAATAAAGACCCAGTAAGCATACTCTTTTATTTAAATATCCCAAAAGATAGCAGTTCTTGATCTGAATATGTCAATTTAAATCAATTACATTCATCCTATTAACTTATATTGAGTACACAAAGAACAGAGCAATGAGAAGAGATCAGGCTCTATGGTTTTTATCATAATACTGCATGCTGGAGTTAATTAGGAAACAGTAGCAACCATGAGGTAGGCTAGAACAGAAGTAAGCTCTTTCCTTGGAGGAAGAAGAGAGGAGAAACAAATTTAGTCTGTCATAGTTTTCGTCAGGGCTGAAAGAGAGACAATCTGCATATCCAGAAAACTGAATGCTTTCAACACTCCTAATGAACTTCTTATCATTTATCATTTCCTAGACATAGTTCTTGTCCCTGTCTCCATTTTATTAATGTTGAAATTCTCATTTGCACTATAAATATGGTTATTTTATATCTATATATCTTCTTATATATTTTTTGGTTTGTTTCATGATTCCTTTCACATCAAAATTTTATAGCTACTTCAATTTGTTTCATACAAATATTTTAAAATTACAAGAAATTTGCTCATCTAGGCAGATTTGCAGAATTTTTCAAAGCTTTGGAATATTCCAAATTCCCGGATGGATTTTGTGGCTTTGAAAAGAGAATTCTTTCTGTATAGAACCATGAATACAATTATATTTTTTAATGATACATAGCAAATCAACAAAGGAATACTTTTACAATGTGGGATGATGACATGTTGCTCAATTTATAATTCATTATACCATGGAAATGAAGTTTTATGATTTCATTAAAATGCATATAAAGTAATAAGAAATCAACATTTATTAGAAAAATAATGATTTGAAAACAGCCTTGCAATATGACAAATAAATAAACTTATCATCTTTATATCAGTACAATAACAATAAAATGCAATAATACAATGAAAAGAAAAAGGCCCTATAATAATGTCCTTAATTATAGAAGAATTATAACAGCTACAATTTTCTAAAACTCATTTTAAAATCTAGTTGTAGGTTTTAATTCACACAAAGTGATTTGATACTTGAAATGTATATAGTATATGTTGGTATTTGCTTGCCATTCAATGTTGCATTTAAATACTAGTCTATAAAAGAGAACTGAGGATAAATTCAAGCTGTTCATTTGGTGCCTGTCAGGTTTTGTGAATATTATCTATCTAAACATTTTGAAGGGAATGCTGAGCATACAACACACAATTCTGTGATGCTTCCTCACACATGGAAACAATTTGTTCCTCTACAAATTCTACTACTTCTAGAGGGGTTTTTCATGAAATGTGTATTTGAGTTTGGGAAAAAATTGAAAAAACAGAGCTACTGAGCACCCAAAGTGCAAATTAAAAGAGGCACTTCCAAAGACCAAAGAACTAAACAAATTTGTGTTTTTATAGAAGCATTCTGAGAAATTCTGGAAAATTGAGACACCTTTCTTTTTTCTCTCTTTGTATTTTTTTTTTCCTTCCTCTCCCAAATGTACCCTATCAAGGACTCACATGTCATATAACTAATTATATAGTTGTCTTGGTTTAGATAGACAGGTATTTGCCAGGGAGGGTTGGAGTCTCCCTTGAAATGTAAGCCCCCCCCCCCCCCCCCCCCCCCCCCCCCCCTTATNATAGGTATAGCAGTTCTTTACTAGGGATATATATAAAAAATACAGATGTTGTATTACAGAAAAATAAGCAAGCAAACAAACAAACAAGAATCCTAGAAAACCCTGACAGAGTCAGAAATACAACCTGACCCTCTGTTGGTCAGGGTGTTGGAAGCAGTCCAAAGTAAGCCCTCCTGGAGTGGCAGATGTGGTTCTGTTGGAGTAGAGATGGTCCTGACGCCCTGTTGGTCAGGGTGTTGGAAGCAGTCCAGAGTAAGCCCTCCTGAAGTGGCAGATGTGGTTCTGTTGCAGTAGAGATGGTCCCGTTGAAGAAAAAAGGGGGTCCAGCAATGGTGAGATGGGTCCGGTCTTCCTCCAGGGATCCGGTGGAAAAACTGGATACCCCAGTTGCACTGTGGCTCCTTTTTTATCTAGGTTAAGATGGTTTGGTTCCTCCTCTCTGTGTAGAACAGCTTAATGGTCCATTAGCAGAAGATGTCCCCATGGATTAGTGAAACAATGAAGAGAGGAAGAGAGATAAGTAGCACTCCACCATCTGATAAGCGACACTGACCCATTCGGGCAAAGATAAACAATTCTGCTCCACCCAGATGGAATAGAATAACATGTTCTTTACAAAACCCAGGACAATAGTGTAGATATGACTTTCAAATTAAACTGAAATTTTCATTAATCATCAAAATAAAATAGAAAATATTTTTTTCTCTTTGAAATCTTAAAGGAAATATTAGCAGAATAATTACTTTCTAGACCTATGTAACAAAAAATAGGTGTCTCACACACATATCTGAATGAAAGGTAGCTATTTGATACTTTAAGCAATACAGATATATCTGGAGGGCATCAACTGTTGCTTGCTTGGAGGGAGATGTAAAACTGCTTTGTCTCCAGTAATTTTATGGATTAGGTCTTCCAGTTAGGATCAAGTTTCTTATACACAGGAATTTCAGGTTTCATCTCCTCTTACTTCAACCCTTTACATTTTGTTGTATAAATAGGCTCCTTTAACACATAAACTAAAATTTGGAAGTAGAAGTATCAGTAAAACAAAACATTTCTTTTGTCTTTCCCCCCCCGTCCCGCAGATCTAAATTTACCAGATATTGCTAGTGAGATCCCTAAACTGGGATGCTGCCCCTGAGCATCACCAGCAGAACCATTTCATGTGACTCTCATGTAACACTGTGCTCAAGGGACTGTTTTGCATACAATAAAAGAATTGAAGTTATTGTATCCTATTATTATGAGTCATTAATGAGACATTTCTGACAGTTAAAAGTACTAGTCTTCATACCTCAGCAAACAGCTTGAATCTAAGCCTCTTGGAATTCTTCTGTCTCACTATGTGAATTAGAGGATTTTGGGCTGCATGTTGGGGTGGGTAAAGACACATAATGCACAGAAGAATAAGATGGAGAAACCTAAGTGTAGCCCCTTAGATACAATAAGGAATGTTTTAGTATGCTGAGATAAGCATGAATAAACTATAAGCTTTACTTAACATAGTGAGCTGAGAGAAGGGTCAGCAGTTTGAGGAAAAATATCAGGACTCTGAACAGAGGAGTAGGATTATTGATTAATAATCAAATTAGTCTCTGAGAAGAGATATGTGGTGAGTAATCTTGCATTTCAGTTTTTCTGCTGTGCTAGGATATTAGGGCTGTCTTTCAGACCCAAAAAATTGTCCCCAATGGTAGTGGAAAAGAAAATGTAAAATATATATAAAAACTAGAGCAATAATGGAAAATCATACAGTTTAATGACCATTTCAAGGTCAGAGAATGGACTAAAGAAGAGGCTAAATTTTTTTACTGCCTCTTTCTTCTCTCTAATGCATATACAGCCATGTGCAGAGTAGTCTAAGCACACTACTTCAAACTCTGCTTTACAGATGGCAGGGCAGAGAATGGTATCAAAATAAATCACTGCATCATGAAATGGTGCACCAGTAAAATGACAAGAAGTTATGCATTAATTAAAGTTCTGGTGGGATGGGTAACTCCAACAATTAATATATGAGCTCAGTTTTAATGCCTATTTTATATTCAGAAAGAAAAGGGTACCAAAAAAACCCTCAAAAAGCAGGCATCTTAGCTACATAACATGAAGCTTTGAGGGAAGACAAAGTCTGTGTTCCACTACACAAAGGAAGGGTAAAGCTTTTCCATACTACTATTTGTTTACATGTCTAAAATATAATGCATGGCTGATAAAACATTCAGGAGAAATCATAATGTAAAGTAATAAAATAGTAAATCTTTATCTTCTGGGACATCAGTCATAGACAGCAATGTGCACTGTATATCCACTCAAGCAAGTTTATTTTCCTTTCTGATTGAGTTTACATGCTGAAAGCTGATAGCCCAAATAGGTAATTAGTGTCAAGCAAGGAGTTTGAAATTACTTTTTTTCTATAGTGCTTATGAAATTTGAACCATATTGCTGGTTTATTTGCAATATTAAAAAGAATTTAGACCTTATGTCTTTTTTATCATCTTTTAATAATAAAAAAATAAAATCACATCCCTATGTTCTCCGGAGCAGCTTTACATTAGCTTAGAGTAAAAAGGTATCTCAGAATATTTCAAAACACCACATGAGATGATAATTTTTTCCTTTTTTAACCAACAGTGATTATGTCAAAGAAATTACTGAACTCTAAATAATCACACACTTGTTTTGTGTCAATTTTCACATCATATGTTTCCAAAGATTTAGTTAGATCCTGCTAGCACATGGCACTGCCAAAAGGAAAGATTTAGGTTAGTACCTCAGGCTCACCAGCAGAATCTAAAAGATAAAGTGACAATGGGATCGTACCATGAGTGTGACTTATTTAAAAAAGAAAGAAGATAAGTAACAAAAGTTTTGGCCAAAAATGAAAAGCTCAACAAAAATTCAAGTCTCAGAGACCCTATAATTTTACTTTCTAGCAAATTTAGGCTTTTATTGGTATACTGCAAAGCATGAAATTTTTCCAAAGTTTTTCATCAAAATAGTAAAATGTGCCACCCTGACTTGCCAAGCTGAGGACCAGCCAAAATTAAAATGGTCATTTCCATGGAAATCAGAAGGGCAAAAGAAAAGGGGGGAAGATGTAAAAGAAATAAAGAAGAAGGAGAAGGGACAGTAAGGACTGCAAAAAAGCTGTCATACTCTTCTCATTGCCATGGAGGGATAAAAACAACAAATGTTACTCTCAACCACAGAGCATCTGCCACATTCTCCCTACCGTATCTTTGGTAGCAGCAACAGGCTTGACTTTCTAGGGCTCTGGCATGGGCAAAGGAGGTAAATTACTTGTTTGTCCATCTCCAGTCGTGTGATCCCCTAACCAGCTGATAACTGCAGCAGTGCCTAAAGGTGGCACTATTTGGCAGGGTGTGTATCATAAAAGGAGGAGAATATGTCCTTCCCATCACTTGACAAACAAGAGATGCATAAAAATACGTGAATCAAAATCCCATCACTGTCAGATTTTACAGTTTCACATACTTATAGGGATCTTTTTCCTGTAGTGAAACTGAGATAGTAGAAATCACATGCCAGGTAAAAAGATCTTCCATATCTCAGCATGTCTGACTGAACCCTGTGCATCACGATGTCCATTAGCTTTGGCTTATTTTTAATGTAAATGACCACAGAAAAGATTTCAGTATAAAGACAAAGAGCGTTTTGAACAAAATGCGAAGACCTCTGGCTTCCACTTAGTAAGCATGCAAGCAATTTCTTTTGAAGTCTGGATTTAAACCCCCGAAAACTTCTTTCTTGTCTTCTTCTTGCCTTCCTCTTTATAATTCTCTTTGAAAGTGTTGTGGCTTAATCATAAATGGTAACTAAGCCCCACACAGGTGCTTGCTCACTCTCTCCCAGTGGGATAGGGGAGAGAATTGGATGTGTAAAAGTGGGCAAACACATGGGTTGACATAGAGTTAAAAGGTAAAGCAAACACTGCACACACAAGCAAAGAGAGATGAAGAATTGGTTCACCACTTTCCACAGGCAGCCAAGTCCCGGAAAGGAGGTCCTGCTGCATGTGACAGTGACTTGGGAAAACAAACACCACCACACTGAATGTTCCCACCTTCCTTCTTCTGCCCAGCTTTATATGCTGACCCTGACACCATGTGGTCTGGGATACCCCTTTGGTTAGCTGGGGTCAGCTGTCCTGGCTGAGCACCCACCCAGCATCTTAAGCAGTCTCCTCCTCCTTTCTAATGGAGTGGCATGAGAGGCAGGAAATACCTTGCTGTGTCAGCACTGCTCAGCAGTAACAAAAATATCTCCATGTTATCAATCCTGTTTCCAGAACAAATTCCAAACCTAGTCCCATTCCAGATATTCTGATGAAATTTAACTCTACCCTGGACAAAACCAGCATAGTAAGTTGTATAAAAACTTAAGGAATAATGCAAAAAGAAACATAGAATAGAAATGGATTATGAAAGGAATTAGTTATTTTCATCCATAGCTTCATTAGAGAATTTCCCTAAAAATCTAAGGGATCCTCTGGAGAATAATTTGTTTTCTTTTTTTAATTGTATTCTGTTTTTGCAGTGATTTTTGTCCTCTTATTTCCTTTGTATTGTTTAGTTGTCAGCATACTACAATTCTATCATATCAATATTATATTGCTATGCGGTTTTTTGTATGCTCGAACTCTTCACTCATATTTCTACTTCTAAAATGTTTTGAGATATTAAATTAGACACTTCGAGATTTTGAGGGGCTTTGATTAATTGTTTATTCTATTTTTAAGAATTCCTCTTGTCTTTAAAAACATCTCAATCAGTAATAAAAGATTGTCTTTGACTCAGCGAGCTGTTTAAAACCTATCCAGTTCTGGTGGTAATATGGCTTGAATCCCTGAAGTGCTGACTTATTCATCTTCCCTAATTGCATGAGATGGTGCCAAGGAATCATGGTGAGTTGATACATCCATGTTTAGAGGTAAGTAAATACAGTTGAATTTTCTGAAGCAGTTAAACAATTTTTGTGGAGTTGTGAATATTATTTTTATATCTGATTTCCATTCAGAGATTTAGTTCTTAAAATTAAGCCATAAAGAATTAAGTTTCAAAGCATGAATTTATGATATATTGTTTTCATAAAATACAGATAATGCATTTATCCTTCCTTCTCTAATTATGTTGTTTCCCTGGTACAAAACCTGGTATTCTCAGTAAAAGCAAGAAGCTAATCCATTGGGAGGTCATAATTTGAAGGCAGTATCTACAAAATTTTGCAGGAGAAAAGCGGGTGGAAAATGATGAGCAAATTGTTTGAGTCAAAGCTAGCAATATTTCAGCAGTAGGCTGGGAAAAAAATGGTGAGAGTGTAACAGGGAGATGAATGAAGACAAACAGGATTTTTGGCAAATTACTCTAAATATTTGGCTTGTACCCAGCATTTTATCATCGTAGAGCCTTGCAGTGTTATGGCGTGTTACACAATACCTTAAGGTTTGGGATGATGAGTTGCTCACTTCCTGTAGAATAAGTAACAGGCTTTGGGTAGCTCCAATTATATACCATCGATTTGCTGTGTACATAGGGATTGTACTGCTACCCATAAAAGGAACTGTTTAAGCCTCTTCCTGCACTTGGCTAGTCCTGCTTCTGAGCTTTAATGACAACCTTATAAATCAAGTATCAGGAATGCACATGCAGTTCAAAGCAAGCTCTCCTCCAGTCATAAGACTACAAGATCTACTCTTCCAGCCACTGCTTTTGTGGGGTAATTCTACAAAAGAGTATGGAAATATGCAATATTTTTTATGGACTTTGACTTTAAGATCCTGATTTGATTTCTCAAACAGTTATTAAAAAAAAAAAAAAAAAAAAAAAAGATTTAAAAGAGATGAATTATATTGATGAGTACATTTAAAAAAAAATTCTCTTTAAGAGATTGTGGAAAATCAATATGGTTTTAGTCTGATACTTTCATACAAACCAGAAGTGAGACAGGAATTCTACATCAGGCTAAAAGGAAAAAGAAAATATACTAAAAACATAAAGTGCTTGATTTAAACTCATAAAAGGCAATAGGCATTTTCATCTGGCTTTGACTCAAGTTCATGCTTTGCTAGTGAAGGATACTTAGCTGATGGCTTTTTATACTGCTGGCAATAGAGCAAACTTAGGTAGTTTGCTTAACTAGTTACCTGTTGTAATTCAGTAAAACCTTTTAAATCAGTGTGGCCTCTGCTATTCTTCACAATGATCTCTGCTGTAGTGACCACATGGAGAAGGCCAACATGTGTACCAGTGCATCTAAGCCTCTAAGTTTAAATATTTTTGTGCATCTCTGTTACTGTTGTATAATGCATAAGATGAAACTGTTAGCCTAAACAGTGAATTGATTTTTATTTTTTTTTCTTTTGTGTCTTAACCTAAGGATATTTTTTTACCTCTTTGCTATATACTTCCCAGCACACAAAGATTCATATTACAGTTTCCTTGCTCTGATCTTTTATTAGAGTGCTGATCAGTATTGGTATCAAATCTATGGTCTGTAAAAGAGTCACAGAATCACAGAACTGTTAAGTTGGAAGGGAGCACAGTGGAGCATTAGTCTAATCTCCCTGCTTAAGCAGAGTCATCCCAGAGCACATGGCACAGGACTGGGTCCGTATGGTTCTTGATTTCTCCAGTGAGGGAGCGTCCACAAGCTCTCTGGACAATGTGTTCCAGGGTGTGGTCACCTGCACAACAAAGTTCTTCCTCATATTTAGGCGGGACTTTCTGTGCATGAGTTTCTGCCTGTTGTCTGTTGTCCTACTTCTTGGTGGCACCAAGTCCAGTCACTTAAATGTGTAAATAATCTTGGGAACAGCCACATGCCAAAGGAAAAATTGTACAATTTCATTTTCATGGTGTAAGGACAGGAAGCTGTTGGGAGAATTCAGCTTTTCAACTATATGAAAACTAATTCCTACTGTTTGATGATCTGTAAGGTCTCTTCCAAACCAGGCCAGATTTTGCCTATCATTGAAATTCACCTAGAAAAGAGAGTTCCCCTCTCTTTTATATATAAAATTATTTTTTGTCACATATTATCAGGGAAAAAATAAAACCAAATTAGAAATCTACTTGTTTTAGAAAACAAGTAGCTGTAATCCATTTTCCTCACTCACATTTATGTTTCTACACCCAGGTAAAGGAGCAACACATTGTGCTCTTTATTGCATTAGTTACTGTAATATAACATGGGCTGACTGGTCTGCATAACTTCAGAGTAAGCAGGATATCTGTTTTGATTTTTAACATTTTTCTGCTATTGATTCTATCACTGACTAAACAGACAACATCCCATCTTGATCTCCTTTTCCTTACAGCAATAAAACCTGGAATGCTTTGCAGGTGGCAGGGATCCCTTATTCTGCACAGGCAAAGGCGTAGCATCCTTTCCATCCCTGTGCATATCCCTGTCTCATGTGTGACAGTGTTTGGCTTTGTGCTTTCATGTGCACTGTCTGTGCTTGGCACTGGAGGGAAGAAAAGCTCACAAAGACTTGTACTGAGAGTTATAAAATTCTGCTGGGAATGGATCCTAGCACCCCTAAGGCAAGAGCTGCCCTTGCTTTTGAATAAGAATTATAAATGTCTTCCAGTGGGGTTAAAAGTCTGCATTTGGAAACAGGTAAGGTGTTGTGCATTTTTCTCTCTTGTTTGAATCAGTGCAAATTTCCCTACCAGTTTCTAAAGCACAAAAATCTGGATGATCAGTTCTATTTACAAAAGCATACTAATTAAAGCTTATGTTTGAACAATATGAAGTCTTTGAGGATTTTTCTTTGCTGTTAGTATTTATTTCATGATTTATGTGGTTTTTCTCCCCAAGGCAATGAGGATCAGTGGGGTGTTTTTTTTTTTTTTGGTTTTTTTTTTTTTTTTTTTTTGTTTTTTTTTTTTTTTTTTTTTTTTTTTTTTTTTTTTTTTTTTTTTTTTTTTTTTTTTTTTTGGTTTTTTTTTTTTTTTTTGGGTTTTTTTTTTTTTTGTTTTTGTTTTTGTTTTTGTTTTTGTTTTTTGGTTTTTTTTTTGGTAGGAATTTCTGGAATTATTTATTTGTCACCTCTAAAAGTCTAGAGTCATACCTGGATATTTTTAGCCTCTCCGCGCCCCAAGCCCCCAGCCCAATGTCCATGACTTTTCAGAATACTTTTTAAAGGTGGCTCAGTGAGCTAATTAGCTAATTTCCTTTGGGAACACTGAAGAAAGCCAAAAGATTCAAATGATGGTTACCTAGAAACTAGAAAAGTGTATTAAATCAATTTTTAAAAAATCTATGTGAGTTTTCCAATGACAGAATTTGTGTGTTTTAGAAAAAAAAATCCAGTCTTAGTTTATAATTATGATCATCTTTTTGCACATCTCCATACTTTTTACAGTCACCATTTTGACAAGCATAAACATACATTTTCTTGATGAAAATAATTTTCCTTTCATGATTACTTGCTGACTCCTCATTACTTAAACTGCTAGAAAGAGATCTCAAGGGAGTGGCTTAGTCTATTCCTTTAAGGTCAAGAGCTTCACAAGTGGGTGTAAGTAATTGAGTTATAGGGCAAAGATGAGTAAAGCTTTTAGGAAGTTAGGAAGAAAAATTCTCTTGAAAAAGAAATGAATCTAATTTACAGAGTGTTGTTTTAGTACCTAAATTGTCTAATTATATTGTATCTCACAGGCAAATTTCATATTAATTGCTAAAAATGAGGGACCAATTCTGACCCCGTTCCCATAATCCTTTTATCACAGAATGGAGGAATTAGAGGTTTGATAAAACTGATTGTGCCCCGAAAATGAATTTTGAATTCTGTCTGTGCTGAAGTTTTGTCAAATAAGTATAGATAAATTGTTGGAATGGCAGAGAGGTATAGTTTTCTGGGGAGAATACTTTCAGCATCTCGGGTGGCAGTTCTTCTGAACAGGTACAGAAATGTGTTCACATCTACATCTCACTCATGGGAAAATCAGTGCAGGAAAATTGGCACTTTTAGCTCACCACTTATCCCACCATAAAGTACTTGTGTGAAATACCTCAGATGAATCCTGCTCCACAGATTCTTCTGACTATAAGGGAAGTTCTTGACAACCTAGCCTCTCATGGTAATATCTGTTTGAGACCCTCACAGTGAGGGTTTAATTCAGCTGCATTATGCAGGGGTATGTAATGTTGTGCAGGTTCACCAAGAGAATCCTGCATGGGAAACATTATGGCTCCACACTGTATCTCTGCACAATCAGCTGGACGTCAGATGGTACACCCATGGTGTCTCTAATGAGATTATGTATGGGTGACTATACTGATCTGATAACATTATGTGAAATACAGACACCCTCTCCATACACTGAGTATTATTACTTTGCTTCCTGGCACATTTGCAGCATATCTTTTACTATAGTTTAGTCTTCTGATTCAAACTTCTTGGAAACCCTTACAGTTCTGCCCAGTCTGTAATCCTGCTTCTTGAACTTGGGGGGAAAGTTTGTGCTTTTACTCCCAGATCACAAAGCAGTCATTGAATAGCAGCACACTGCTACATCAAGGATAGCCTGAAAGGAGAACATGGGAAGAAAAGAATTTTTATGGAAATTAGCCAAAATAATTGTGCTTTCAAAGAAGTCATCTTCCTGAGTATTATTCCCTAAGATTAATCACAGAGTCACAGAATACCCTGAGTTGGAAAAGACCTTCAAGGATCATCCAATCTAACATTTAACAGAATGGCCCATATACAGATCGAATCCACAACCCTGGGGTTGCCAGCACCATGCTCCATCCAGCTGAGTTAAAATGCAATCTTTGTCATTGTCTATTGTGCCAGCCACTGCAGAACTAAAGAGCTTGCTCAGGACTGATCTGGGAACTAACCCTTTGACACTAACTCCTGGGTCATTGCTTTGGACTTTTCTCTGATTCAAACGTGGAAGATGACTGATATTTTAAGTATGTTATTACTGTAAATTGTTAATGAACCATCATCTTGAAAAAGGTTCCCACAGATATAAATGACAAAAATATCCACAGTGGAAACCAGTATTTATTACTGAAAACATAGTTTTTACTTTTTACTTACACTGTTTCACCAAAGATTTAAAATATATGACTTTTTAGTGAATATTTGCCAAGACAGAGACTTGTACCACTGGAGACAGTCGAGGTGTATTTATCCAGTTAGAGGTCTGGATGATAGTCATATAAGTTGTACCTGAGTTACTTTCAATTTTTTACCCATATGAATATTTTTGTGTACCCTCTGAAAATGTGTTGTTTTCACTTGTATGTAAATTTTTTTAAAAAATATCATAAAAAATTACACTTAAGAAAAAAAAATGAGAGCTATTTGCTGAAGAACAGAAACAAAATGTTTATGAAAACTTGTAGTTTTAGTCAGAGAAGTCAGTGGGACTACAAAAACAAATAGAGTCAGTTTCATAAATACTCAATATTGCCACATAAGTGGCAATATTTCAGAATACTAACAAATATTTCAACTCCAGAGGAGCAAAGAAGAGACAGGAATATGGAGGAGTAGCAGATGAGGATGTGATAAACCATATAAAATCACTACACAGAAGCTGTGTGAAACAATAAAGAGTTAAAAAAAGTCAGAGCTTATTGATTTAGGTCAAAAGATGATTCCATATTTTTTCACCATGACACAGACAGAAAACAAAGAAAGAGAATGTAGGTGTTAAGGAGATTGATAAATTTATTTTTAATGAGTTCTGTCTGATCCTTTCCTTTCCATCATAAATCCAGACAAGTAGTAAATAGTTTTAGTTTTCTGGCCACGGATCTTGACTTGAATATATAAAAATTCATTGTACATTATTCAGAAACTCAGAAATGCAAGGCCAGAATGGATCATCAGATCATCTTGTCTGACCTGTGCTATAACCCCACAGAATTTTACCCAGCTGAGACCTATAATTTATGCTTGAATAATACATACAATAGCATTTCTCCTACAGCTTTTCTTTCCCAATCTTCTGAGAAACAGCTAGCCTCAAAATTAAAGAATTTTCTGGACTCCTGTGATAACTGGAAGACCCAAAATGCTAAGATTTTAAAACAGAATTGTACCTCACCCTCAGTCCTGAATAACTTTGGCTAAATCAAGGTGAAAATTATTTTGATATAATTATTCATGTGTGCAGCATTCAGAGGATTATCTTTTTGCCTAGTGAAATGTGATCCAAACATGTACTGAGCCAGTGCAGCAGACAGTAATGATGAGGCAGTAATTTCAGGCAGAATTTAGGTAGAGTTTAAACAGAGGTTTTGTTTGTAGAGACCTGTATAATAGCAGGAGTGTCTGCTGTTTAACCCAAGCATGTACAATGGCTGTCTTTAACAATACCACCTCTATTTCATAGAATCATACAAGAGTTGTGGTCAGAAGTGACTTTCAAAGGTCATATAGTCCAACCACCCTTAAATGAGCAGGGGCATCTTCAGCTAGATAAGGTTGCTCAGAGCCCCTTCCAGCCTGACCCTCTGTGTTAGCAGGCATGTGGAATCCACCACTTCTCCAAGCAACCTGTTCTGGTCTTTTATAAACCTCATTGTAAAATCTTATTTCTTATATCTAATCTAAACTGATTCTCTTTTTGGTTAAAATCATTACCCCTTGTCATATGGCAGCAGGCCCTGCCAAAAAGTCTGTCCCCATCTTTCTCATAACCCCCTTTTTAAGTACTAAAAGATGCTATAACATTTCCCTGGAGCCTTCTCCAGGCTGAACAGCCCTAACTTGCTCAACCTTACAACACAGGAGAGGTGCTGCCACTCTCTGATCATTTTTGTGGACTTCTTCTTGGACCTGTGAACCACTTGTAAGTGCTCACTTCTATGGACACGGGTAAGAAGTTATCATTCTCACTGAATTTTTGTGTATCACCTTGAAAGGTCAGTATTGAACAGGTAAAAGACTGATAACTGCTCACTTGAAAGAATATTCTATAAATGTAAAGATTAGTGAGAATTTCATCTTCACACCATGCCATGGTCAGTGAGTAGCGGCTTGTCATATGCTACAGGAGTATCAGAAGAAATGAAAGATTTATGTCATTTTCCTACCAATTTGGGTTTCACATAATAAATCATTAACTACTCTTGCATGTCTGTACATTTCTTATTGAGATTCCCAAATGAATTTGTACCATTTTGGTGTATATAAAAAGAAACATGAAACATACACTGTTCCTTAAAGTTCATTCAAAATGCTATTAGAAACTTCACATTACCATTATGTTGCTGATCTTCCCACTTCATCTTTCTTTGTCCTTACTTTACTAATCATGGAATTATTGCTTCTTATATATATAATTTTTCTTTGCCTGTGAAGAACTCCTTATCTTCCCCCACAGTTCCTGTCAGAAAATTATCCTGTTTTCAAACCTTTATTATTGGTCTTTTCTTCTCAAACTAGCAAAAAGAATTTCAAGAACACTGGCAAATTTAGATAAATTAAATACAGAAATCTTTTAAACATCATTACATATAAATCTGAAAACAAGTAAATCAGGATAAAATGAGGTTTAGTTTCCATAGTTTTCACAATTTTTCTTTTTCATTTTTATATTCCACATTTACCTATTTGATGATGGTTAATAGATTGGAATGGGAAGGAATTTTCTTATCCATGTATAAATTAAAATTGACTTCTTTTTTTTTTCCTCAGATGGCAAAAGAAGTACTCTGCACAGGAAGTGAGCAAGCAATACCAGAAAAAAAGTTGTGATCAAATTAATTTCTCTCTTTAAATAATCCACAAGTATTTTTCATGGAATGACCATAATGATATCCAATTCATATTATAAAACATGCCATTTCAGGCTGGGTAAAAACTGAAAAATGAAATCTCTTTTCTTTCTTAGGAAGTTCATTAAATTAAAACTTTTCTATAAAAGAAATCACATTATAAAATTGTTTTTAATGTAAAAAAAAAAAAACAAAAAACAGTAAAATACTATTGAAGAGTGTGTTTGATAAATCTTGCTATACAACAAAACAACCCTACTGTCTTTGTACACATTATATTTTGAGAAAAGTTAGTTATGCATGAGAATATCCTACAAATTTTGAGATGAAGCTAAGCCAGAATCCTGTTCATATTATTCGTACATGACTTGTGGTTCACTGAACTGTAACAATGCAAGTCATTTCACAAAGTCTTTTAATGTTAAACTGGCAGGGCCACTTTTGCAAGGCTTTTCTATGCCAGCTCAGTCCTTGATCTCCTTTGTGTAGAAATGCCAAGAATATCAACTTTTGTTTATGAGTTCTAATAGATATTATTTTCCATTTGAGAACAAGTCTGAAAAGAGCATGTTCCCTCCAATTCTTTGTCTCTTGTAGTACTTAGAATGATACTGAAACATCAGAAGTAATTAAACAAAATTGTATTGTAAATCCCAAGATAAAAGTGTGACTAATGATTAATTCTCTGGTATTTTGTCAAAACCCTTCTCATAATTTCAAAGCTCTAGTCAATATTCACATAGTTAATTCTCCCTAAGTAAATTTTTCTTTCCACTAGGAAAACATTTGCGTGCTGCTTAATAAATAATTTCTTAAAGTTCTGAGGATAAGGTTTCTGTAGTTGTTTTTCTTTACTATTTTGATCAAAACTTTGAGTTTCAAAAGACTATATATTTTGAGAGTCACACTAAGGGATTTAATTTTTACATGTATACGTATTTCATTTTCACATAAAGAGGATGAAGAAGACATATTTTCCATAAAGATATCAAAATCTAATGCTACCTTTTGCTCTTCAGTTAAAAGACAGTTTTTTTCCAAAAAAGAGCTTTCAGAGTTATGCACCTTAAACCATAAGTGCACAAAAAACATAGATAAAGTAAATGCAATTTTCAAGTCTACTTTTCTGATATATATTAAACATTATAACACATTAAACTCTTACCTTGCCATCTTTCAAATCCCTGGCTATTCTTACGTCTCGTTCTGTTGCCCATGTTATCTGTTGCTCTGTGTGTCTTTGAATTAAAACTACAAAACTACAAAACAACAAATTCAACTAATTTCCTGAACTACAATGCTTTCATCCAACCAGGGCTTTTAATGGTCCATATAGTAACAAATTTTACTGGGTATTTTAATGGAAATTTATTTTCTGCTGAATTTTTTTTTCCCTCTGTTAGTTTTAACTGACTGCATTTGATGGTCAAGTTCTGACATAGTCCTTTTTTATTATTTTTAGTATTGATTAGAATTTTCAATCTGAACGAGATTTCAAAGACACTGAGATTTATCAGCATTTCAACAACAACTATCAAAAATTAAATTCAACATTTCATTTTTTACACTGCAATAAGAAACCAGGAGAATTTCAATTTATTCCCTTGGCTACATGAATTTATTTACTTTGCCTCTATTTTGTAACCTTAGACATGCCTTTATTTTCTAGACACGGAAATAAAAATGTACAATAACTTACAGTACTCAGAGACTACTGTGAACAAGAAAATGTTTGTTTGTTTATTATAAAGGTCATTGAAAAGTGGAACCAGTTTCGCAGAGCATTATGGAGCCTCTGTCTGTGAAGATCTTCAAAATAATATGACTGCACACATTCCTGATCATCTTCCTTGAGCAAGAAGTTTGGCCTAAATGATCTCCAAGTGTCCCTTACAAATTCAGCTATTCTATGTGTCTCTGTTATTTTGCATGCCACTCAAGATGTCTTCTCTTATTGTTCTGCTGAGATTGAGACAGAGACAAGACCATAAAAATAGCAATCTATTTCCAATTTTCTTAAACCTCAATCAACATTTTGTAAGTAAGGAATCATATTTAAAAGGACAAGGGAGTTTTAAGTTGTCAAGAGGAGCACATGTGAAGTGAATTGTATTATGGCAATATGGTGTTTTGAATGAGTTCATATGAGAAACCTATGAACCACCTGTACCTTGAAGATCCAGTGCTGAAGAAGAATGTGAATGCCTACATTTTAGAGGAAAATGTCAGTGTAGAATTCTTCTCATTCAGCCTTAGAGACCTACCATACAGATACATTTGACTGAATTGCTCTCCATAAGTTCCTTTCCTAATTAGAAAAGATGAGGAATAGACCTTTCTCAAGAAGACAAACTGGATTCTCTTTCATACTTTGGCATTAAATTAAAATATGCCGTGTCTTTGAAATTCTTGACTTTAGTGTTGATTATAAATGAAATCCAGGGTGAAAGCTCACATTTAAAAAATAGGCATCTCTCTTCCACGGCCCAGAGACCTTAGAGAAAATAAACCTTTCAGAAAGTTGTTATTAATTTGGGTGCATAGCAAATTGTTCTTTTTCCACATTTACTCATTTAGAATTTTTCTGTATTGATGGTCTGGCTGACTTGCCTTTTTATTTCTACCACAGAAATTGCCCTGGTGAGCTATGACAGAGCTCACTTTGACTCAGGAATGGCAAACAGAAATAAACCCACACAACACAAACCCCACAAATACCTAAATATTGATTAATTGTTGGAGACATGGGGATACCAAAAAGAGCTGGAGCATGTCCTATATATTGCATGTATAGTCAGTCTAGAAGGGATTTGCCCTACTTGCAAGTCAATCTGCATCTGGAGGCCAGGAATGATCTCGGTATTAATGCCTTAGGTGGTTTAGAGGTCACCAGATTAGTACATAAGTTTTAGGAATAGATGGATACCTAGAGAGAAATTATGTCTGACTGTGTTTAGACACCTATCAGGATAACAGATCTGTACAGCTTAGAAACAAACTATCTCTATCTATGGACTTTATACAGATTTTTGGGAAAAAAGGTGATTCAGACAAAGATTTAGGTGCATGTTGTGAAGGTACACATCTACATACTTACACAGCTCTGCTATACATCTTGTAGGGCCTACTAATAGAAGCCTCCATCTCTCACAACCCTTTTATTATCTAAGTTTATGTCAAATAGAAATGAGCTTTTAAATTTTAATTAATGGGAGTTTCTAAACCATATGTTCCTCTTCAAACCTCATGTCTATTTACCATGACTGGTTACTATTTATCCCATTTGTCACAGTCCTCCAAAATATGTAAATATTTAATTATACAGACAGATGTCTATAGCTAGTTATAAAAATGCTAGGACATTTATTTTTTTATTGAATTCATTGAGAATTAGGTATTTTGAAAAGGATGTCAAACATTCCCCTAAGCCTTGATAGGAATAATACAATTAGTTCATGATCAGTAGTGTTGATTTTTAGCTAGACAACAACCTTCTAAAAAAGAAAAAAATTTAAAAAATCAATTTCTTTACAAATATCCACAGAAATAGGACCCTGATTATGAACTGCACCCCACTCTAAAAAGGAATATCTTCACAGGAACTCCTTGTTTCCAAATCTAATTCCAGTCCATAATCCAATATTCAGTTTAACCATAGAGAGCAATATGGGGATACCCTGGAACATCATTATGAATGTCACAAAAATTCAGGACTCCAAGATCTGTGTAAATGCCAAGTACAAAAGAATTTTGATTCTTAACCTTTATTCTGGACAGGGACAGGGATGGGAAAAGGGACAGGAAGGGACGGGAAAAGGGACGGGAAGGGAAGGGACGGGGCGGGAAGGCAAGGCAAGGCAAGGCGAAAATAAATAAGGGGGGAAGAAAAAAAAGAAGAAAAAAAAGTGATTTGAAAGTGGAAAATTTATCCCAAGAACTAAGTAATTTGGGGACAATTTCATAAGACCAGTCTTGCAGCATTTACACAAGCAACAGTTTTTCTTCCTTCACTGGACTTCATTCAGTGAAGAACGTTACACATCACATTTTTTGCAAGCATGCTCTTCTAATGCTGTTTCATTTTGAAATATTTAGTATTAGTATTTATTAGTATTGTTAGTGTCAGGAATGAGGGTTTCATCATGAAGTTCTTTGAAATAAAATCCTAACTCCACATAACTCAGAGCTTTGTTGAAACCTACATCCAAAATCACAGTTATATTACAAAAGACTTTGTGTGTGCTTTTTTTCTGGAAAAAAAAAAAAAAAAATTATCTCCACCTTCTACCTTTTCCATTAAAAATAATTAGTATATATATATTTACTATGATAGAACAATTTTTTTTTCTCCCTTGAGTACCTGGTAAATCCATAAAGAAACTGTGGATCCTCAGGAATTTCAAGGGTTTTCCTGAGGCTCTTTATCACCTCTTCTTTTCCACAGAATGATATAAAAATTGATTAAACTATCTAGAGTATATTTATACTTATCCTCATTTCTAATGAATATTCCAAGTAGTAAAAGCCTTATAATTATCAATATTGAACATTTATGTCTAAAGTCAACAGAGTAAAACACTCTTTTACAGAAAACTTTCTCATATTTATTCTCACTTTCAAACTCAGGTTTTCTTGACGGAAATCTGCAGTTTTATTTTTTTCCCACATTTTCTTCTTGAGCTTTTAAGTCTATAGCATCATATGGGAGAAAAGATGAGATTTTATTGACACCAAAATGTCTCTCCCAGTGCAAAAGGTGTAATCTGTTTCCTAATAAAAGGAAAATATATGGTAATGATCCCAAGTTTGAAACCACCTCTTGTTTTATATTTAATTTCCGCAAGAATGTGCACAGAAATAGTTGAGCGATAAGTTACAAAGTGTAGTGGTTTTAAAAGCAAAACAAATGAGAGGCTCCAAGTCAGAGATACAATTTAATAGGAAGAAAGGGAAAAGAAGGTAAAGGTAAAATAAAAATACATGCAATAATACAAAAGACCACTGACAGAGTCAGAATACAACCTGATCACGGTGATGGAAACAGTCCAGATGAGGTGGTTTTCTTGAAGCAGTGATCCCGTTGAAACGTCTGGTAGCTCGAGTCCTCTGGGAATCCAGTGCGTAAGCTCCCCGTACTGTCTCAAACCCTGAGCTTATATCCATGTGAGAACGCTTTGTTCCTCCCCCTGGGCGGAGCATTTCACAATAGGATGTAGGTCCTGCAGGGGGATCCTTGATGAGCCATTAAACAGAGATAACTCCAGAGGGTGTTATCTATGAGTCATGGGCAAGGCATCTGATGGGCCATTAGCAGAAGATTAGCCCTGAGGGTAGAGATCCGGGAAGAGCACTGCTCCAACAATTGGATTCACAGTTCGTTAGGATGGCGATAGAATACTTTGTACACACCCCACATTACAACCCAGGACACAAAGTATATTTTTTTTTCTTATGAAATATGTTCAGTTTTATGGGTATGAAAAGAGACATCAGACATAAATAACACCAGGACTGAAAAATTTTGCAAATGGAGTATGTAAGATACAACAGCAATACTCTATTTATGCCCGACAGCAATTTCTTTGTTAAAGCTTAAGACTCCAGCTCAATACAGTGCTATCTGATAAGAAGCATGAATAGAGGCAAGGGAAAGTAGGCTTCTTGCGCTTCCTAAAAACAGCATTTCCCCTTTTTTTTTTTAACCTCCAAAGAGTGTAAATCATTTCAACTGCTAACACATCATGAGACAGCACACCAGAAACACGCCACCTGTCTTTAGGCACTACTAAATTAGGAATTAAACTTTGGAGCAGAAAGTTATAGCCCCTGCATTCCCTGCATAGTCAAGAGGGAGGCAGAATCCTTCAATTAATGATTAACACTACAAAAAAATCTCAGTCATAATTTAAGGCTCTAGACTTAGAGTCACAGATTATGTTTAATGTTCTTAAAGTAGGAATGCCATTTACATTGGTAGGCTGGTAGTGAAAAAGCTGTTCCTCATAGAGTTTCTTTTTAGTAGCTCAGGATGAAATCCAAAGAGCTAACAAGGCTTCTGTATAACTCAGCTGAGATCTGAAATACAAACTGAGCAATCTAATGAGCAGTCAGCTAACGGCTCAGAAGTCTGCAAGTTTGTATGTCAATCTGTTATCACCACAGAACCTACTTAGAACATTACATTTATAAACTTGTCAAAATCCTGAGATACCTGAATATGTAAACACTATCTTGTGCATATGAACTTGCATAAGTAGAATTGTATGTACCTTGTTCAACCCTCAAGGTATTAGGAAAAAAAAATCCAAAAATGTTCTGTAGCTCAGTGGTGAGTAGACTCTTATGTGGGGCACATTTCTACTATGCCATGTCTTATTGGATAACTGAGGTTACTTCCTGTACAGAATATTTTCTGCTAGAAAATCAACTCACTGGATGTCTTTATGAAAGAGACCTTAGTGTGTGTCTTCCCTACATACTATCACAGGATCCAGATCTTTTCCAGGCTGCTCCAACAGTAGCAAGGCTCCAACACGATGGTGCAATAAGGTAAAGAAATGCCGCTGCATTATTCAAGATGATACAAGTCTGTGTAGTCTATTTGGCATTGATTATTAACTTGCATATTTCACTGCAGTCTTGATGAGCAGATACTGACTCGGGTTCTAGAATTCATCTGGGCAACAGCAGATTAGAACTGCTTGCCTGTGTCACACTACACGATGGGGAAAGGCACTGATGTGCAGTTTGTGAATGTGATTTAATTATCAAAGCTGTGAAATTTAATATAGCTTTCTTTTTCAGAATCTAGCTTGTGTTATTTAACAAGCTGAACAATTAGCAACCTTCCATCTTTTAGCACAAAGACCATGAAAAGAAATAATGTATTAATACTGGGACAAGCTACAGAAGACAGTATGAAATTCCTTAGAAATTAAAGGATATCAGACTAAAATATTAGTACTGCTTTGGTTAGCATGATGTATGCTATCTAATATTCAGTACTTAGAGACAGCACATGGTAAAGGCAGACACAAGAAGTAGTCTGAGTAACGTCTTTTTTCTCTTCCTTTTATTTTTTGGTAACTAAGCAAACTATATAATATCTGTTGATTATAAAAGTTCTGCAATTTAAATATTAAGCATGCTAATAAAATACCATCCAGTATCAAATTTGTATTTAATTAGCACAAAACATATGTCAAGTTATAACTTTAAAAAAACCAAACAAAAATATAATAAAATTCATGTGATGTATTGCCAATTTAATGTGCAGTTTGTAACAAGCCTTCATAGACTTCATTTGCTGCAGACTAGTCAGATACATTTTTGTTACTGTTTTAACAATATATTCTATGAAAAAGAAAGGCAAAACAACTCCAATAGTTGAAGTACTGTGTGTGAAGTAAGAGTGTTGTTGATCATATATCACTGTGCCCATTTCTATTTAAATACATTTAGAAAAAAATACCACTTATGAAAAGAATTTGCTACCTATTACAATTGAGGTAAAGTTCTTCCAGATGATTTTTTTTTTTAAGTATATCATTATTTGCTTTGTGATAGTATAGGGATTTTAAAAATTTTGTTTTGAAAGATGAGTATGAGAAAGTAATATCTTTTCCTTTAAAATTTAATCTTTTACTTGAGCAAGCTCTCAAGTTATGTCCTGTAGTTGTTGTGTATCTTATTTTGGGAAAGGAACACATTTAAGGGATAAATTGTCTGAATTCTTTCTTTGAAGCAATGTCAAAAGACTCTTTTGTAGAGATTGAAAGATACATATATATAGAAAGAGAGAGAAAAAGAGAGAAAAAGAGAGAGAGATTTAAACATGTGTATATATATATATATATATATATATATATATATATAACCAGAATCAGTATCCTTGAGCAGGATGATCTACAGACCTCAGCTGACAATACAGCCTTTTTCTCTGACACTATGTGAAGCCTGTTTGTGGCTGTGTGTCAGTAGATTGATCTCTTTTTTTGTTTGGAAATGATCATGTGCCTATTTAAAATCTGTTTTCAGATAAAAGCTTTAAGTAATTTCATCCATTTGATTAAGAGAATTTAGGACACTATGGAAACTGTTCTCCTGAATAGTTGTTACCTGACATCATACAAAAATTCTAGTCTCAGATATTTTTTTACCCAACTTCAGTTACACTCAAAATGCCTACATGGACTTCAAGAACTAAACTTCAGAATGCAGTACAGCATTTTTGTTTTGTTATCTAGGAAACAAGGTACCCAATTGTTACTCTGATTTTTAGCCTTCTGATTGTTTACATTCTTGGACTGGAGTTTCTCTCATCTAACATAAACAAAGTAGATTGTTTTCATATTCTTCTCTGTGATGGACTGCTGAATTGACCACTGGGGTCAGAGAGGTGTTCCTCTCATCTCCCAGTCCTTGCTCAAATTCCAAATCCTATTTAAATGCCAAATCATAATAAAATTCCTCTTTCTCTGCTCACCTCTCAACGTGATGTAAGTGTGGTTCTTTCATGTCCCTAACAGCGACACCCAATGTCTTAATTGTTTTAAATAAACAGTAATTATTTTCTTAAAATAATCCTAAGAACTGAATAGATCAAGCAATATAGAACAATCTTGGGAGTCCCAGCATTTTTGCTATAACCACCTGACATATTTGACTGTAGATAAATCCTCCCTCACATCTTGGGAAAATAGAAAATGAGGAAATGTTCAGATACAAGTGTAACAAAGCACCTGGATATTAGCTACTTTTATTCTTCATCTTGACTAAGAAAGAAGTTAAAATGACAGCCATTTCTAAAGGGCAGTACACAGGCAAACACAGATTTGATTTTGAATGGATTTCACTCCCATCTGAAAGTCTGGGACCAATGCCATGTATTGGGAACTTAAATACCATGCTGTTTTTAAGAAGCAAGAATCAAAGCACATAACCCATCCTAATGGAATTTAGCTACTATTAAAAAGGATGCTTTCAGCTGTCAGTAACTTCTGTTCTTTTAAAAATTTGCACAGTTTCTTAAAAATCTACGAGGCAGCAACCACAGAAACTTACAGCTTTTTCTCCCACAATAAGCAAATCTTTTTTTCATCTGTTTGTTCCACAGCAATTTAAATGAAAATAACCTTCTTAGTTATTACCTTAATCTCATTTTTTTTAATAAAGGGTATTAGATGTGCCTTAAAGATTCATTTTAAATGGCACCAACAACTATCTCCCCATATAACAGACCACAAATTATTAGGCAAAGCTGTGAACATGCATCAATATTTATTTCCTTTGTTTCTGCTTAATGTATTTTTCATGAAAATCATACATTTTTCTATATTCTTTCTAAGTTGATTAGTAAATATTTATTCTACATTGTTATCTGAAGTCAAGAGATCAAAAATATTATAATCTATTAAATATTTCCTTTAAAGATATTTTTAAAAATAATTCTCAAATTCTCCTCAGAGTTAAAATGTAGCAATTTGTCTTCTTTTTAATTCTCTTCTACATCACAACAACTCAAATTAAAGTGTATTTCTGACTGATATCACCTAATATTTCTTATTCAGAATGACAGAACTTCATTGAAATCCACAAAAGGAACACTTGGGCTTTCAGGAGCATATAAAACTGAATTGATTACCTGATTATCACTTGTAGGCATAAATCTCCTTTTACTTGCAATCAAGTAGGATCTCAAGAACCAAAAAAATCTCTTGGAATTCTTCAAAACTTGTAAAATAGGAGTTAGCCTTGCTCTTTGGTGCAGCATGACTCTTCTTCAGGTAAGTAACAGGCTTTCCTGTGCTGTGGACTGTTTGATTCTATTATTTAAATGTGGGATGACTTTCTGATGATATATAATCAATAAAATAGAAAAAATCAATAAAATAAAAAAGAATCCTGCGTAACTTCAACTGCAAAGAACTGGACAGTGAGGAAAGGAAGCTGCCCTTTGTGACAAGAGTGTGAGTGCAGGAAACTCTGCCTAGAAACAGATGATGAGCAAGCTGAGAGATAATGGGTCGGGATTAGAGATCAGATCGATGTGGGCATTATCATTGTAGATGTCTTCCAACTACTGAAGGAAGCATTACATTTGCAGAATCTGCTCCTCATGGTAGACCTTAATCATCCACTGAGAGGGAAGCATCACAGGACAGAAGCAACCAAGATAGTTTCATGGAGTGCATTGATGACAGCTTCCTGGCAGAGGCAATTGAAGAAGCAAAAAGGGGAGATTCTTTGCTGGAATTCCAGATGAGGAAAAAGTCCAGCTTTTAAGTGAATGACTTGTATGGCGATATAACCCACAACCTTGGCATTTTTATTGCCGTGGTCTAAACAACTTCCTCTCTGTTCTGTACTGCTGAAACATAATGGGAATGCTGGGTCTAGT
The DNA here is from genome assembly GCA_013397395.1 of Sinosuthora webbiana. Classification (NCBI taxonomy): domain Eukaryota; kingdom Metazoa; phylum Chordata; class Aves; order Passeriformes; family Sylviidae; genus Sinosuthora; species Sinosuthora webbiana. Next base: position 396,799 of record VXBN01010329.1, read on the forward strand.
TCTGTGCTCTGAAGTGTCTCACCACACTCATCATAAATAATTTATTCTGCCTGAGAAGGAGAAAATTCTTTCTTAGAAAAGGTAGTTGTAATACAGAAAGTATTTTTAATACAGAAAAGTAGTTCTAATACAGAAAAAAAAAACATAAGAAAAAAATTGTTTGTATAGTCAATCTTTTTTATTTTATTCCAGTTTGACCTTCAATCCATTACTAAGAGCTTCATGAGCAACATAATCAGGAGCAACCATATTGACTTGTGGTTTTGCTTTTGGTTATTGAGTTTCACCTCTCTCAGAACTTTATGAAACATTACAACTATAGTATCAATTTTAAGAATAACTATTTTGTTTTAATAGCAAAGTTGCTGAGAGAGGAGGTATTATAAAAATCCACTTATTTCCACTCACTGAACTATTTTTCAAAATTCAGTACAAGATAGGCACTTCGTTGCAGTAAATTTAGATTCAATAACAATTTCAAATGTAACATTTTTAATAAGAGAGATCTGATCAAACACACAACATGAGCAAAACATTTTGTAGAAAGAATCAAAGCAAAATGTAAAATGGTCTTCATATCCATTGACAAGTAAATCTCTGATCTGTAAACCTCATGAAATCTTTTTGCTGCAATATTGTTAGCAATTTCCTCATACAACTATCAGCATAACAGCACAATAAGCAATCTTGGGAACCCTTTTGCAAATATTTATGAGTGATCATGTTAGTTTTGTCCGTGGATAAATTCACCTGACTTTCTGTTTATCTTTTAACAAAGATGCCTCTTGGCTGGAAGAAACATAATGTCACCTTAATTATGTTCTTGCTATGGTAGCATAAATTATTTATGCTTTAACATATTTATATTTAGTCTTCTCTAGCTTTCATTCCTGACCTCCAGTGTGTGAGCTCTGTGAGGAAGCACTGCATTAAGGTATATGACCTAGCAATGTTTACCACTTTTTTTTTTTTTTTTCACCCTGTCCTATCTCTTAGTAACGTAGATCATTGAGACTGAGCAACTATGCTAGTCAGCCCATGAAGTTGTAAAGGTGAGACTGTTCTAAGATACTTAAAGTGGATTAAGATTTTATACATATGAAGAAGGTCATTCCAGCTGCTACACCTACTTCACGATAAGTGTACAGTTCTGGAGATTGCCAACTGGCAAAATGTAGATTGTCATAGCTCATTAAATGATCATTGTCATAGATCATTAAATCAAAAATTGTCATGTGACTGATTGTCTTAGGAGTATTAAAAGCTATAGTGCACCTCTTCCCATTAGCTGTAGGAACTGGCACCAGCCAGTACTTGAAGGAATTGCAGGACTGGATTTCAAACTCATGACCCAGTATCTGAAAAAAACATTACTTCTTCTGTGCATTTTTCCCAGTCAGTATTAACAGCATCAGCCTCTCGTTTATCTGTAATTTCTGAGTTAGGAATCAGAAAGTTACAAAACTCAGATGCTTCTGGAGCAGTGGAAAAGATCACTGCCAGCAGCAAATCCAGCAGATCCAAAATGCAATTAAGCAATTTGTTTAGAGCACCTGTAAAGTAATTTTGACCAGTCTGATACAGAATAGAAAACATGCTGTTCAGCTGAAAGTATAGACTGCTTTGTATACAAATATTATATATAATTGCTTCTGCAAATGGATTTGGGAGGTGGGGAGTACCTCTAAAATAAAAATCCAAACCCCCAAACTACATTAATATTCCCATTTTCTATCTCTGCAATGCATATTGCTTTTAATAATAGTAAATGTACATACCGTCGTAATTGCTAATCCAGTCATATTCTGATTCCCAACATTAGTTGGGAAATCAGTGATTTCAACATTTTTCAAGACAATGGTTGAAATTAGTGAACTAGGCTCAGGCTCCTCATTATTCATGTTAATTTCAGGCCTATCTTACTCAGAGTTCCTAAACAATATAAGCAGAAGTTTAGTAGAGCTACCCCCCACTAGCCAGCAAGATTATTTTGACTATGGCATCTAATCAGGACTTTCCTGGAAGCAGTTTCAACTTCTAACATTCTTGATGCTCCAAACTAAAATGATTATGAAATATGAGTGAATTTTATTGTAGAATCCATTTCTAATCTTTTAAGAGGGACATGGTTTGGATAAACCTATAAAATTATTTTGCCTTCCCTTTGTCAAAGGAGAAATGAAGATCAAATGAGTAGTGAAGAAAAGGTGGAAAAAGTATGCATATTTAGCATTTTCCCCAAGATGATGCCTGAGTGGGACATACTGAAATGACATTTTATTTGAACCTTTTGAAGAATCAAAAAATCTTCTTAGCTTGAACATAGTCGTAGACCTGGTTTTCACTCTTTTGCCACCGTACGTTTCCCTTCACCATGAAAAAACCCCAAACAAATGAAAAATAAAACTACCTATAACATTGTGCTCCCAAGCCATAACAACCAGTTCTGGACTTTAGGTGGATGATAGTAATGTCTGAATTTATTCTGTTACAGGAGGAGGATTCATAGCTACGGGCCATTTCTGAGATGTTGCCTCCCACGCTTCTGAGTCACATTGTTGCAGTTGACATTTGCATTGTTTCTCAAAGAATACTTCTATGACAGAAATGAAATAAGCAGAGCTATTTCTGTTGATTACAACACATTTGAGTAAATAAGGGCTAAAAATGAGATTCTGAAAATCTTGGTGATACATTTATGGGATGTATTAAAAAAAATCTACACTTTTTTTGGTGGATGCATGCTAAGTTTCATATATACAGAATGTTAAAGGCAAAATATTTTATCATTACAGAGTTAATAACACATTAGATATTATATCTGAAATGGGAGAAGCAAAATAAGTTCCCTGATGATGTGATTATCATTCTGATTACTCACTGATGTTTGAAAATTCAGAAGATGAAGACATCTAGGAACAAAAATAAAAGTATATTCTAACTAAAGATGAGAATCCCTGTAATAATATGTTTGGATAACTCCATTCTGGTGTAAAGACTTTCAATTCTTGAGGATAGTTCCTGTGTATATGACTAATAGCTGAATTACTCATAAATAGTCACAAATTGTAGAGACTATGCTGGTGATGAACTTTCTGTATGAGGCTCAGCTCCTGTCAGAACCTGTGCAGCATATGGAAACTGAACTGGGTTATCATTTGGCTTGCTGATGGATCCAGACCAGTATACTGTTATAAAAACATGATATATTCACTCAATCAGGCCTCTCATCATAAAATGTACTAATTCACTAATTTTGTACTAATTTTGTAACAGTACTCCTTACATTTCACATATGGTGTCTTGCACAACAATAGCCTTTTACCATTTCCTAATTCAGTTCAACTGTTTTATTGTGATTTGCTCTTCTACTGACCATACTCTAACAATCACACTTGATGAAAATACTAAACATTCAAACTCTGGATCTACATCTCAGGTCTCTTTGGAGAAGTTTAATATCAATTTCCCACTTCAACATGACAACAATTTGGAAGTGACTGACCTTAACCCTTGGTTTTTCTCTGTGTAATTTAACAGCAAAAGACTTAGCAGGACAGTTATGGGTATGCATAACATTAGATATAATCTCGAGGTATTTCAAAGGGAGATATAAATACATAATTTATCCTATCAGTTCTGTCCTGGAGGAGATAAGATATATGAGCATGTGAATGTTTGCTTCCAAGTCACTGGCCTTGCAGGACACAATCAGTATGTTGGTTATACAGTGGTTATGCAAGGCAGATACACACAGAAGCCTGTAGGCTACAACCATGCAATGTTATTCAGTGTACTCTACATCTATACCCAAGTTATCTCTCAGTAAGAGGTTTTTCTGGAATCAATGGTACCTATTTAATATGACCAGCAATGTAGTGCTGGCTAACAGAGACTACAACAGCTAGCTCCTGAGAGAAGATTTCCCTTCCAAGATAAATTGTGAATTGTGCCTACTTACCTGAACAAAGTCCTAAAGTCATTTGCATTATAATATATTGTAATAAAATATGTTGCTGCAAAAACAGCAGATGATGCTGCCCTTATAAATCTCTTAACTCTTATGAAATAAACTGTCTTAGAAGGTACACTGCTGAGGTGTCTTCCCCTGAGCAAGGTAGTGTGGGAACAGAGCTACATGATAAGGGCTAGGAAGCAGGAACACAGCTAGAAATGTGTGCACCACTGACTCCTTTACAGGATGAAAAATCTAATAATCTAATGACTCTTAAAAAAGTCCCTCCGTCTACTGCCTATCTGTTTTACTTGTGTGCACTTAATGATGCAGGAATTGTCCCATTCATTCTTAAAACTGCTGCTGAGGTAGTACTCAGACTCTTTTGAAAACCATCATGTTACTCAATAAGGACAGAATCTAAACAGCATTTTGAGTCTGCTGCAAGGGAAGACCACTAGTGCTCAGAGCCTGATCACTCATTGCCCCAAAGACCACTGAAAACTACACAGCTTTTAGGGTCCATGTGTCCAGATTGAAAATAGCAGCCAGCTGCATCTGTGCACCAAACCTGATGGATCAGCCTTATCACACATGCACAGGGAACTCTGTATGGAACACACTTGGGCTCACTGTGCATGGAGGCATAAAGCCACCCTCATTCTTTCCCAGGGAAAATGAGTACTGCAGGCAGCGTTGTTTGCTAATTTTAATGGTGTAACTATGCAGCCCTTTAATATCATATTGCCTTTGCTAGTAATAGGCCTGGCATAAGGGTAGACACTTTTCAGGTCTGCTCAGTTTGAAGTTGTCTTGACGTGCCTGCAGCTCTGTTTCCCTTGGTTTATCTGTAACAACAATATCTCTTACAGACCAGATATCTATGTCTAATTTATTTTACTTTTTTTGTCCTTGTAAGGTTAA
>VXBN01010329.1:401690-424408 GCA_013397395.1 Sinosuthora webbiana
TATATATATATATAGGAGTTATCAGTTCTATGTAGAATGAGAGGTTTATGACACTAACATAATGATGTGGAGCAGAAGAACAGAGGTCTGGTACAATAATATCCTTGAGAGGTGAGAACTGGGGATGTATCAGAGAGAAGTACAGCAATGGGACTTTAAGGGATAGGACACAAGGCAGCATTGGAGGCTCCACAACTATGAAAAACTCAGTGATGAACATTTAAAGAAACACAGAACTAGAGCAAAACTGATTTTGGCAACAAAAAGAAAATAAATACTTTATATGACATATGTTAAGGGGAACATATGTAGTAATTTATAGTAATTTTGATACAAGATGAAACTGTTAAGTTCTTGAAGAAACAGAAAAAAGTATGAAAGTGTGTCAATAAATACATAAAAAGGACCACAAGTGGATCCCAGAGTGAGGAAGAAGCCACTGACAGGAACATCACGTTCCTCACAGCAGGGGACTCCTACTCACCAGATGATCCCCACCACTGCTGCCATTATAAAACCAGAAAGTAGCATGAGGAGGGTGAGCCTGAAACCAGAAAAAGGAGTAGAATGAAAAGAATGTGTACACAATCATTTAAACTACATTGCAAATATTTTTTTTCTCTGTAATAATCAGACCTAGCCTATGATTTTTGAGTTGCACTGTTAAGATTTCAATTACGTCAACAGCTTTATTAGTAATACGTTTCCTTTTTTTGCCCATTCACAAGACTTTGAACATAACAAGAAGACATAAGGAAACAGTCTGTTCAGATTGACTAGTATCTACTTCAGAGTGCTCAAACTATTCAATAGATTCTAGTGAATTAAGTAATAATAATGTTATTAACCTTTAAGAGAGGTGATATTATTCTTTGAATAATAGAAAGATAGATAAGCTGTATTAGTAATTACCACAGTATATTTCCCATGAAATAAAATTTAATAAAACATGGGCCCTGATCCTACCCACAGTGTTTTGTAATAATTAAATTGCCACCACACTTACAGCTTTTAATGATATTTTATGAACTTTAATATCTATGTAGAAATTGAGTATTCTTCTTTCAAAGAATAAAAGCAAAATAACTTTTTTTTCTGTTTTAAGTTGTACTGTGTATTTAATAAAGGTTGGAATCAAAACGATGTGCTAAAAATACATTGCCTAAATAAAAAAAAAACCAAAAAACACCACACTTTGTACTATACATAGAATCTTGTGTGCTTTAAATATTTCTTTTCTACATAATGAAGTACATGTACAGAATGTGGAAACCTTGTGCTGGAACAAGTATTACATGTGCCCATAAATTAATGTGTCCCCTTAGGAAAATGAAATTTCACAATGTAATTACCCCATTTCTTCACTGAAGACATAAAGGAATTTATAGAACTAATTACCCTGATAATGAAGAGGGGGTTTTCTTCTCCTTTTTCATTGCAATCCCACGTAGAAGCATGATATAGGAAGACATAATTCATTGAACTTCACAGTGGCTCTGCTGTTATATATTTATTAGAAGAAACTGTGACATTTCAATAGTTTTGTGTCAAATTTATTCATAAACTTCCCATATAGCAATAAACACAACATTCCAATATAATACTGGAGATTTTGAAATAAACTTTTCTGCTAATTTTCCAGGTTAAAATTGCTATTAATTGAAAAAAAACACTTGGTTTAAATTACCTTTTTTTCAAATCTTTTCTTCCACAACTGTTTATAACACAGCATATGAAGTGCCACATTAATACTATTCTTTAGCTTAAGAAAGCTTTTGCTTAAAATATTTATGGTTATCCTAAGAACTATCCTTAAAGGTAGAAGCTATATGAAAATAGTTAAATATGCAATTTTAAAAATAATATTAATTAGAGAATATAATTCCTTTCATGATCTCAAAACTGTTTGCAAATTGGAACTGTTAATTGTCTAGAGGCAATATTTGCTAAGACAGTACATATCAGATGGCTAGCTAGACAAGAAAAACAACCTTATATTTAAGAAATGTCACGCTCAAGAAATTTTGTCTACTAAAATAAATAAAAGATTTTTTTTTTTTAATTAAAAGATTAAAGAAAGGAATTCAATAAAGGTTTAGAAGTGCTATCAGTCCTCTGAAAGGTTTCCAAGACAATATTTGGACTCAGGAAAGTATCTCTTTTGTGAGTGTATGGGGGTGTGTGTGAAATTTTTAGTTTTGTTTTTTTAAAACACTGTTTGTAAAGCACAGCAAGAATAGAAAAGTTGATAAAGAACCTCATATACAATCACAGAATCATTTAGCTTTGAGGTCATTGAGTCCAACCATAAAACTGTCAAGCGCACCATTAAACCATGTCCCTAAGCATGACACCTGCACATATTTTAAATATCTCCAGGCCTAGTGATTCAGACACTTCACTGGACAGACTGTGCCAATGCTTGATAGCTCTCCCAGGGAAGAAAAGGTTCCTAATACCCAATCTATATCTCTCCTGGTGCAACTTTTGTCCACAGACAACTGGTCCAGCTGGACATCTTCCATAGTTGTCTTCCTCACCAGCTGTCTCAGGAAGTAACCTTCCACACACTGCAAGAACCTCCTGGACTCTTTCCTCTCTACTGTATTGTTTTCCCAGCTGAAACCTGGTAAATTGAAGCCTGCCCTGCCCCGCCCCCCCCTAGAACAAGGGCTAAACTTTGTGAGACTCCATTTTATTTTTTTTATTATATATTATAATTATAAAATAATTCATCTGCCTTTTCATTTGGGTTGGGTGGTCATAGCAGACTCCTACCAGGATATCTTCCTTGTTGGCCTTTCCCCTGATTCTCACACACAAATACTCAACCCTATCATCACCACTGTATATCAGAACACTCCATAACACACACAATTACCCCACCACCTCTCCTTCCTAGCGTATCACTTCTGAAAATTTTCTAGGCATCCATTGTGGCACTCCAGTTGTGCAAGTCATGCTACCATGTTTCCATGATTGCAACTATATTTCTGCACCATTTAAAAATTTTATTTATTTCTAAAAATGGCAAATCTGCAGACACCAAAAGAGTTAGACTTCAAAGACGTTTAACATTCCCTACTCTTACTGAATTGTAAGGACTAGTTATTATATCAAAGTGCAGACAGTCATAAAAGAAATGTCAGGGAGGACTGGTTTGCCTGAACATCAGTGCTTTAAAATTCAACGGTTAGTGCTGTGCTAGTCATCTTGGGCCTGTGTTATCGTCAATGAAAAGAAGCAGGCATCTCCAGAGAGAGATTAATCTCATCCTATGAAAGGCAAGCAAATTAGATCAAAGCAGTCACCCTCTGGAAGTGCATATTTATCTTCAACAACCATAAATGAAGCCTGAGGTGAACTGCTCAGACTCAGATGTCTAAGACATCTAATGTTAGGTGAAATGAGCCTCTAAAATTTACCACTGAAGGCTCTATACAGTATTAACTCCATGTCTTTCAAAACTTTTTTTATTTAGCATAGAGCACAAGTCTCATACAAGAATGTATGAACTTAAGACCTTTAGAACAACAACTGAAAAAGTTTTGCAGTTGGAGATGAAGTCACACATTCTACTGGGCATTGACAGTGTTCTGAGACATTAATTCCCATAGGAAGCTTCAGCAAAAATGTCCAGATAAGGACATTGAGGAGCAGATTGTACTTCTCAAAGGAAGAAGCAAACACTCAAAAAAAAAAATCTCCCAAGAAGAAAATAATCTTTTTGTGACCTAGAATCTGGTGCCAAAATGAATGTTTGACTAGTAGTGTCTAGGAGACTCCTGAGATCAGAAGACCAGGTGGTGAAATTTTGACAAGTGAAGCAAAGAAACAAGAAGAAAGAATGTAGAAAGGAAGACTGACCTTTATTCTCATTTCCTACAAATGACCTATAATAGAATAACTTGATATAGAAAAGGAAAACAGATTGAAGCAAGTCAAAAGAAAAAAAGGTTAAACCACATTTATCAGAAAGTTGTTCTCAGTGTCTTCTAATTTATACTAATTTAGAAACATATTCCTTCATTTCTGATAGTGGAAACACTCATCATATTTTTATATAATAAATGATGCGTTTATATATGCACTGAATCTCTGACACTAATCCATAACAATTAACATCTATATCAAACACAAATAATATTTTCATTTGTTCTGATGTTTAAAATATATCAAAGATTTGATTGAAATCACTTTAAAAATTTCCTTGAGTATGACTTCCCTTGAAAAGTACATTTTGATAGAACAAGAAAACTTCTGAACATCTAAAAGTCTTTCAGTTCCAGAGATGATGTTTTCATGTAAAACAAGCAAACTCTTTGAGCTTATTTGAGCAGGGAGAGAAATGTCTGCTTTGCACAGTTTTTCTCCCAGTAGAGCTAATAGTTCAGGAGAGAGAGGTAAAAAATATTACAAATTAAATGTGAAACAAAAGTCTGTTTTTAAACTCCAAAAGGCAACAAGAGTCGAGACTATGATTTTCTTTAGTAAATACATTTATAAGGGAAATGATGTGGCCTTAAAATAAGAAAAAGTAGTTCTTAAAAATCTGGCAGAGGAAGAAAAGATTAATAAGATCAGAGACAAATACAACATGCTATTTATGGACATGAACTAATTTTAGTGATTTTAGATTACTCATTCAGAATATTCAAAAGATTATTCATTCAAAATATTCAAAAGAAAAAAAAGGGGGGTGATGATATTTTTAAATTACAGAGTAAATGCAATCTTACTTTATTTAAGGGCAAATTATCATAGACTTAAGAAATTGCAAGCCCAGATTTAGCTGTCTTTGTGACTTTTAAAGTTTAATATTATCAGACAGTGTTCTATAGCAGTAACTTTGGTGCTAATGGAATTCCAATCTCCTTAAATTCCCAAGCAGAAAAGAAATAAAAATATCTGTTGAATAAATTGTTGACTTTCAGTAGTTTGTCCAGCTCTGTTATTTAATAGATGTGGCCTTTGTAACCACTCTTATATTAACTTGTATGTTTATGTGTTTACTTATGCACTCTATTTACTTATATGTTCTAAATTTTTTGCCACTTGGCCTTCATTTATACAATCCTTAATATTATGAACATTTGGTGGAAGGGTATAATTCCACCCTATCTGTATTTTATCTCACATGAAATCAAATTAAAAAGAAAATCTTGTCTTTATTTGCCTCTCTTAATTCCTTCACCCTTCAACTATCTTCATTAATGACTTTGTGCCTGAACACTCTAATTTAAATTGTATTCAGCATCTGCTTTTTGCACAAGTAAAGGCACAATTTATTTCATATATTGTTTTTATCTTGCATTATTTGATTTTCTTATGTCTGTTGGGAATAGAATATACTTTCTCAAAATCAGTTGTTTCACAATGGTTGTAGAAAAACATGCTGTATATGCTGACTTAATCCTTATATCTTAGAGAATTCATGTCTTTCTGAGGTGAACTTTACAAATTTGTATGGAAAGAGCATTGATGTATACTTCCACTCACTTACTATTTGACATAAAGATTATTTGTGTGTTATTGTGTGATTATAACCAATCATGATTGTAGCAGATATAGACAGTAATTGAATCACCCAGACTGGGCCCCATCCTGAGGCCTGTAGGAGTTAGTGGCTCAGGTAGAAATTCAGTGCCAGGAGTGTGGCGCAGTTGGAATTATAACTTAAGGTGTTAGCAAGGGTCAGAGAGTTTTATAGTAGTTAGCAAGTACAGTAATTGGTATGGACACAGTAGCTGCCTTAAGAGTTTATTAAACAATGAGTTTTTGCATTCTTTCCTGCGCTGTATGCCAATGAGAATACATCTGGAAATGTAAACTATGTAGACTGTATAAAACCTGCCATCTTACATAAAATAAACGGAGAACGTAGCAATTATCATATTGATTGGATCTGCGTTTTTGCTCTTGCCCATGCTCCCCGTTTTTTTTAGGGATATTCATGATTAATTGTGTGAAAAAGTAATAGTAAACAGTAGTCATAGTAGATTTAGAGATGTAGTCTAACTATTTTATACATTTTGTTCAGAAAATTCTCTTTCAGCCTTGCTCGAGTACTACAGCGGAAGTTTCAATGCATCAGCAGAAAGATGAATATATAGACTGAACTAAATTAGATTTTAATTTTTATAGTGTGGGTTAGAAAGTCACATCAAGGGACCAGGAGTCAAACATGCTGATATGTGAAGTAAAAGAAAACTAGTGGAAGCAGAATGAAAACTTAAAGTCTTAAAGAATATCTGCTGGTGGCAGACTTGAGGAAGCAAAAAAAATGACATGCAACTGGGACTGAAACAGAAACTTAAAGGGACACAAAATGGGGTACAGTGGAAAAAAAAAAAAAAAGAAAGAAAGAAAAGAAAAAAGAACACGTGTAAGCTGAAAATAAAGAGCAAGATGAAGAGCAATGCACAGAAAAATGTGAGGAAATGCAGGCATGCATAGATCAAAGCAGTATATGGGGTATCATGGAATGTAACAAAGATGAACTGGTACACAGCTCTGGCAGGAAAAGGCAGAGACAGAAGGAATTATAAGATAGTTACATTATATTGTCTTCATAGGGCTGATTATATTAAAAAATATAATTGCAATATAGAATTTTAATGCTTTCAAGATGCTACTACCATAAAGCCCTAGAAAAAACATGTTATAAAAATTCATTGGTGTAAAGTTCCAGCACTAATGGACCAACACTTTTCAATACAAAAAAAATATCCTGAGGAAAAATAGGCCTACCAACTAAGAACCTTTTTCTATATTTTACTTCTTTTAAGAGAGATTTTTGTTACACTATCCTATCTAGTTGTTAAAGCTGACTATTCTTATTACTATGATGATTATTATTACTTTATCTTAGATATAAGTTCATAGTTTTTTATTTGACTTATTTGATTGAACCCCCAATCTCTATGGACTGTTAATGGAAATAACACCTGTTAATTAACACACTATTTAAATCATACAATATTTTTCACAACAAGTTGTTCTCTTGCTGTTACATAAATGACAGGCAGCACCAATGCCTTTGTATAAAACAGATACAATGGAAAAAATGGAATACTTTAATAAATACTCAGGCAGATTTTATCTCCTTTGGTTTACTCTGGAGAGCAGCCAACAACCTCCTAACTGCTAAGAGTGTAAGAAGCAGAGGGATGTATTTTGGACAGTACTCTTCAGATATAAGCAACCCTGAGGTAACAGTGAAATACTGGAGAACTTGCAGAAACTAGAAGACTATAAGGTAAAAAGAGAGATTAAAGGAAATTTTCTCTTGGTCTTTGTACTTAGAAAAACAGTTATTTGGCAAAACACCTTCTGATTATAGAGTTTTCTATTTGACTTCCATATTCACAGAATCACAGAATCACAGAATGGGTAAGCTTGGAAAAACCTATGAGCTGGTGAAACCTCCCTGCTCAAGCAGGGTCATCCCAGAGGACATGACACAGGATTGCATGTGCACAATTTAATCAAAATTGTAGGCTGAAAAATAAACTTTTGGCATTGTGGCAATATTTCACAGGACTATGAGTATGGTTAGTCATTGTCGATTAAGCTAAGTTTTTGTGTGTTTTAAGGAACAGAACTATTTGCCTGCACTTTATCTTGTTCCTAAAACTATTAGATTTAAAGTTTTTTTCTTAAAACTTCTGGATTAGCTGAAATAGCTTATTCTTTTCTTTTCCATTCTATTCAGTGAATGATCATTTGCCAGCCAATAATGCATCCCTTTACAGGGAGGTTTAATAGCTGCCTACCTTGCTGAGGTTCTGTGAGAATTAAGTATCTAATGCTGTTAGTAAGTGCTTTGCAGCTGAAAATTGCAAAGTAAGTGCTAAATATAATTACTGTTATTAGAGACACATTCCAATCCAAATGTTTCTTTGATTTTATAGCTGACATAGATTCCATTTGGTATAATATGCAAAAATGGCCTTTATAAGAGTGGTCAGGTAATGAAAGTTCCTGTGATGTTTCTTGCTGAGCAGCTCATAACAATTTGTAAGCTAAGAATCAAATGCATTTTTAAACAAACAAGTAGTCCTTCTGCTTTTAATAAAAATGCTTTCCAAGTAATATTTTCCATCAGTCAAAATGACATGAAAAAGCTATAAGATTTGAAAAGTATCCCAACAGGAACCAGATCCTGCCTGGTAGATTTGTAAAGACAGAGCCCTTCTTCTTTGTACAATCACACAGGCACCAGAAATGCTAGCACAAAAAGATTTAGGTGTGTGTCTAAATGCACCATCAGGTAGTGAATTTCAGTGGTTGGTGCACAACCATGATTTACAAAATTTACTGATCTGTTTTTTTATCTTTAAGAATATGTAACTTCATATTTGAAGAATCCTTATGCAACCACATGTCTTCCTGTGAGCATTCCTACTAGATTCACCAGTACTTAAAGGATGCCTAGGAATGAACTATGAGAGCTAGAGATGAGAAATAGCCATTCAGTGATGGCAATAAGAGTTCCACTCCACACCTGACTGAGGTGTTACTTGCAATGCTACCAGAGTAAAAGTTTGTTTGGCTTCCTTTTTCAGTAGAAATACAGGTTTATTTCACAGAATCTCAGAACCATTAGATTTGAAAGGCATCTCTGAAGATCATTTTGTCCAATGCCCCTGCCACGGTAGGTTCACCTAGAGTAGGTTACACAGGAACCACGTGGGTTTCGAATGCCTCCAGACAGGGAGATTCCATGACCTTCCTGGGCAGCCTGTTCCACTACTAAAATATTTACAGTACTAAATGTCTGAACTGCAGTATAAGCAATCCCTGTCTCTATTATCTTTGTTTTACCAACAGTAAGCAAAGTTTGCTGTTTGCTAATAAAATTATGTGGTCATTTTTTTTACAGGCTACCTGCATTTGCATCACATTAACATAAGCATGTAAGCTTAGCTGGCAAAAAAATGGAGTGATAGTACACATGGAGTATTTTTTATTTACTGTTTGGGAAACAATATGTAGCTGTTTTCTTGTAAAATAGTAACAGGTATCGTAATGTTTCTGCCATATTCTGCTGGGAATGATGGTCATGGTCTGTGGTCCTGCAGATTACAGTCACCTAAAAATAAAGCATTCTAGTAACTGAGTACCGAGACAATTAAGACCTGTTGTGGAAATAATTACGTGTGAAACTCTTGTTTTAATGCATCCTGGGGTCATGAAATACAGCCTATCAAATAAGGAGAAGCACAAAAATCCACGAGATATCAGTTTGAGTCTGTCATGGCTGATGCCAGCCAGACTACACTTCTTTAGGTCTATTCATAAGACCTAATGGGAAATCTAAAAAAGTGGAGTGTCCAATCAAGAAGTTTATTGCTTTTTATTCAAGCAACAGTCTAGCAACATCCAAAGGAAGATACAACTAGAATAATAAAAGCCACTGTTGCAGGAGTAATAATTACTATGAATTTTTTTAAAAAATGTAATGGAACTGATCTAAAATGTTTACAGCATTAACATTCCTAAAATATGTGTTAATAGTATTACAATTACTCCTCCAAACAATAAGGTTATGGCTATTCATTAAAAGTGTATCCTGAATTCTTATACTGTAGTAAAAATCATTGATTTCTATAATCTCTTCTAATAATAGAATATGTCTCACAAGCCTAAAAAGATTAGGTGAAAGGATTTGAAAGGACAAAAATGAGATGAATTATACTGATCTTTTGAGATGTCACTGTCTTCTATGGACACCTTCTCCAGAGGGCACATGGAGAGGCTTTCACCTTTCCTGGTGCCATGCAGCTTCTCACAAGCTTGCACAGTGGATGCATCAGCATGATTTGCTGAGAAGAAATCTGTTTAGCAGAAAAATGATTCCTCGTGGGAGTTATAGCTGCCCCTCAGCATTCACTGATGACATCAAGGTCACAGTCTAATATGAAACTAAGCACTTTTTTTGACTCTTCATTCTAATGATTCAGTGGTCAATCAATATCATCTCTTATTTCCTGATCAGATAACAAACATTTTAAAGAAGGTTTATGTTTACACACAATTTTAAACCAGAAGCAGAAAAAATAAATCCATCTATTGTTAGTTTTTATTATGAACATGCTTCTGTTACTTTTACAGTCACCATTATTTCTTCTTTTCTTTCTTCTTTTTTTCACCCTAGGATGTGTCTTGTAGCAGTCCCTGGATTTTGCTTAAAAATACTAAATTCAACATGAGCCTAAATAAAGGTATGCGAATTTCCACGAAGACCAAAGGAGAATTTTGATAGATGGTTCTACTAGGTCTGAGCCACAAACTCAAATTAACATACACATTCAATCGTGTCTGTTTCTTTCTTTTTTCATAAAAGATATACTTACATTTCATTAATGGTTACTTATTCATATTGTCATGATGATATCAAAAATAAATATTCTTTCTGTGCGAAAGATTACAGCCTAGATGTTTGTTAGCATCCAATTTAATGTCACAAGCTACAGCTCTATTTATTTTCTCCTATTCAATTATATGTATTCTTATGTTCACTCCAGGGATCATGTTATTAAAACTAATTGTTTTATCTACCTTTAGTAGAAATAAAAGTATAATGGGAAATATAAAAAAAAATCCACTTGAAGCTTTGTGTCAAAATTTATATATAAAAAATGTAAATAGATCTATATTAAGGGAATTCATATTTTAAAAATATGTAGCATTTTTTGTATGCAAATTTGATAGCAGCTTTCATTTGGATAGTGCTTCAGTAAGTCTAATAAACTAAATATCCTCCTTTTCTTTATTGAGAAAAAACACAATGCCTTAATAAAATAAGTGCTCTGAACAGCACTATTCAAAGTCATTTCAGTCTCAGAAACGTGATCAGATTGCTACAATTAAAGTGCAACAGACTGCAGCAACTGACAGTGTTGATTTTAGCTAACACCTAAAGGATTTGTGCTTTAAGTTTTCCGAGTTACCGGAATTTCATATGTGATATCCCAGTAGGGTCTTAATTCTGATTTTGGCTATCACATGGGAGAATATCAATTTTCATTGACATGACCACAGTAAGTATTGCAAATAAGTATTTTGATGTACTCACATTTTAAATTCATATCTATGTAAATACTCAATTTTTATTTAGAAGTCTTCAGATGTCTCTTTAAAAAAACTGCATGTAACTGGATATTTCTGTAGAGTGCTTTCTTTAGAATGCTTGCTATTTGTACAATATAGTGTATTACTATGGCTTCAAATGGGATATCATGTTCTCTTAGACATGCATACTAAAACGAAATCAAACCAGAAACAAAAGGAAAGTTAAATATCTGGTTTTGATCATAGACTTCAATGATCTAAAGACCACCTAATGTTTATAGGTATACTAAACTTTTGTTTCTAAAACCGTTGAAAAGTAGAACCTGAGAAATTAAATTTAACAAAAATACCCCAAACATCCTCTTTCATGTTCTCTGACATCTCAAAGACTTCTGGCAAACTAATTTTTATTTATCACAGTAAATATATTTGAAATTACTCTATGACCAGAAATTTTTACCAGTTACTCCAACAGGTGCCTACATATTCAGGGCTGCCTAAATACTAATATGAATCTTTGAATAAATATTCATCTTCTGCAACTTCTACCTGACTTGAAACTTAATTGATGAAAAAGTTTATAGTAGAGGAACTTAGATGCTGAAAAATATATTCTAAACCTTTATTTTTTATAAACAGTTTATGGGTCTAGGTTTTTTTTTTTTTTTATTCCTACTTTGTTTTTTGCCCTTTGCCATTTGGAAAAATAGGTCTACTGAGTTTGTTTTTGTTTTTCCTCCATATAACACAAAACAAGACAGTTTGCACTGGGTTATTACAGTCTAATTGGTCTGCAAATTACTGATGGTCCACACTGTTATGGGAAGTGGTTTGCAGTTCATTCATAATCCACTGTATGTTGTGATTTCAGTATAGATTCCCATTAAATTTAGTGGTGGGAATGCGTGATTTGATAATGATTTGCTATAATTGTTTATTTGTGTTTACTTGGCAATAGGCTGTGTCTGAGATTCCACTTTGTGTGTACAAATTTGTACTCAGCCAGGACTTCCTACTGTTGAAAGAGTAGATAAAGGTACATGAAGGTAGACCTCAGCAGTGATGACAAATGAATGTCAGGCATACTCAGATTAGAATTCTCCTATTAACAGGAATAGCTCTCAATAAACTTCCTCCTGTCCTGTGCTAAATCTACCCTTGAAATATTCACTTCTGCATAAACACCACAGCTCTAAATAAAGGATATCAATAAGTCTGATATTAATGATATTTCAGATGTTAGCTCTGAATTTCACTGAACATATCCTTTTTGCTTTTGTTTAATTGGTATCATTATCACAAATGTCACAGTTGCTTAATTTAATTAGTTCTTACTCATACATAATATTAATTTTCTCTCTCAGAAAGGCAAATGAAGAAATGCAAGTGAAAGCAGTGTTTTGGTTTGGTTTGCCTTTTTTGTTCTGTAGGACTTCTACATAGCTGATTTTAAGGAAATAATTCTCAGAAAAACTGTTTCTTTACAAGCAATATCTTTATTTTCCAACCATATTCACAGTTCTTGGTCTAAAAACCATCTGTACTAATCAGACATCAATTCACTTCAGTGCTGAATTGTAAATTTATATTTGAATGTCCGAATCCTTTCATGACTTAAACAAATGAATTGATTTTCTGGATTGTGGTCTTAGGATATTTCAGATTTTATTGTACATCCTTATGTAAAGCAATAATCATTGCTTGAAATTTGCCATGGAATGAAAACTAGATCACAGTAGTCACATCCTCAATTTTAACTAGGTATGGAAGCTGCAAAAAGCCTTCCCCATGCTCTGCATATTTTGTTTTCAATTAAATAGTTAGTGCAGTGTTAATTCTGTTAGCAACACCTTAATAGCAAATAAAGAGCTAAGTATAATTTTTTCTATTATAACTTCTTAAAACAAAAATACACCTCAAACAAACAAACAAAAAAAATCACAAACAAACAAACAAACAAACCACCTTCAAGTGGCTCCAGAGCCCCTATGATATGATTAGAGCTGAAGAGAGTGACTTCCTTTCTGAAATGATCCCTGCCCTAAAGCTGTGAAAAACATACCAAAATATACTGAGGAAAACACAATTGCTTAAGGTCACACAGCAAATAAATGACCAAGACAAGTAAAGAATTGAGGGACTTTTCTTACAGTTATCAGCACTTGCAGCTGTCTTGTACTGCCCCAAACTTAAACCTTTTTTCTTTGCCAGGGATTATTGCATACTTCCATAAAGATTTCATCATCAGTCTCTGTTGTGTTTTCCACTGATGTCTGAGCATTTTCTAAGTCATGGTTCTATGTGCCAACTATCACACTTTAATATACAGGCCTAGAGCTATGTTGGAAAAAATAGGCAAAAGTTACTACAGATATTCCTAGGAAAAAAAGAAAGAAAAAATTAGGTGGCAACCTTATAAAGTTTACACTGGTCAATTATTTTCCTTACTGTATGCAGTGGAATTCAATAGACCCCAATGAGAACTCATTAAATGAAATACTTCTGGTACTTTTATCAATCTCTATAGCAAGAATATTGATTCAAACTGTATTCAACATTTATATTATAGTAAACAAAATGTGGCACTGCAGTATTTATGATGCTACAGATTAAACATGGGAAGAGATCAACTTTAATGGGAAGAAAATTAAACAAATGTTTCTAGTCATTTGGACACAATTGGCTGTGGAGGAAGAGATATAGTAGCCTTTCTGAATGTACAACTCTCATCTGATAGCTTACAGGTATTTTGGAGACTCATACAAAATGTCAGAATTTAATTGACTATAAATTAAATTGAATCTTCAGTTTTGGTAATTTTCATGGCAGGAAAAGTGATCCAATAAAAATCAAGCAACATTCTTATAATGTGAGACTAGAGATTTTGTATTTACTCTGCAGTCTTTTCAAAATACAATACATTTATAATGTGATATTCAAAGTAATACAAAAAATTCTCTCTCCCTCACTCTTCCATCTCTCCCCCCCCTTATGTTTTTGCTAAAAGAGAGATTTGTGCATCTGCACATCTGTTCAACTATAGTGAAAAAAAACTTCAAAACTTCAGTAGGTTTATGTTTGGATACAAAGTAGATGTTCTTATATTGAGAAAAACCCACAGAATGCATAGATAGGCTATTTTGGTACATGGTTTAAACTCTCTAGATAAAACTAACTCTCTTAGTCAAGCAAGCTAAAAGTATTTATACTTTTTTATCTATTTTTGTGGGGTTTTCCCTAATTTTGTTGTTTTCTTGTTTTGGGTTATTTTTTATTTATATTCTGTTTTACAATGCAAGAAGAGTTTTAATGAAGGATATTAATTATTTAGAGTATGATGCTAAATTATTGTGTTATAGTTTTCACAAAAGAATGTGTAACTAACAATGAAACTTACAATCACAGAATCATAGAATGGTTTGAGTTGGAAGGGACCCTACACATAATTTAGTTTCAACTCCCCCCACCATGGACAGGGACACCTTTTACTAGTTCAGGTTGCGCAGGGCTCCATCTACCTCGGCTTTGAACACTGCCAGGGGTGGGGCAACCACAACATCTCTGGGCAACCTGTTCCAGTGCCTCACCACCCTCACAGTAGAGAATTTCTTTCTAATATCTAATAAAAACTACTCTTTCTCTCAGTAAAACCTTTCCCCTTTGTCCTGTCACTACAGACAATTGTAAATATTCTCTCTCCATCTTTCTTGTAGGATCCCTTCAGGTACTGGAAGGCCACAAACAAATCACCCAGAAGTCTTCTCTTTTGCAGGCTTAACAAACAAAATTCTCCCAGCCTTTCCTCATAGGAGAGGTACTCCAGCCTTCAAATCATTTTGGTTGCCCTCCTCTGGACTTGCTCCCACAGGTCTGTGTCCTTTCTGTGCTGGGACCCCAGAGCTTGGTGCAGCCCTGCAGGTGGGGTCTCACCAGAGGGGAGTAGAGGAGCGGAATCCCTTCCCTAGCCCTGCTGTCCACGCTGTTCTGGATGCAGCCCAGGACATTTTGGCATTTTGGGCTGTGAGTGCCCATGGCTGGGTCATGTCCAGCCCCTCATCCAGCAGCTCCCCCAAATCCTTCTCAACAGGGCTGCTCTCCATCTGTTCATCCCCAGCGTGTATTGATACTGGGGCCTGCCCCGACTCTGGTGCAGCACTTTGCACTTGGCTTTGCTAAACCTCACGAGATTCCCATGGGCCCACATCTTGAGCTTGTCCAGGTCCCTCTTGATGACATCCTGCCCTTCAGGTGTGCCAACTGTGAAACTTAGGGACTGAAGTACTTTCACAAAATTTGCAATTATGTTGGTAAGAAATAAGTGTGTGATGATAGTAAAATTTGATCTTCAGCTTCTCTTGAAACAGAAAATACATCAAAAAAATTTTCATTATGTTCTTCTGTGAGGATTTATACAAAAGGAAACTGCATTTCAAACGACATAATATTTTTCTTTTTGTTTGTTTGTTTTATGTAACTATTTCTTTTTGTTCTGCCAGCTGCATATTTCTGTGGGTTTTTTGGTTTCTTACAGGGGAGAGGTTTGTATTTCTACTTCATAAAGAGATCTCTCTGAAAAGAGTTTTAGGAAAAAATAAAATTCTAAGTTCCCTAGAGAGACAGAGGTAGACAAAAAGCCAAGTCCATAAAACAAATATGCAGAGAATTCAGCTGCAAGACCCAGTGAAAATTTCAGCACCAATTCTGCTATAATAATGCATTTATTATAGGCTTTGCAAAGGAAAAGAGTATGAAATTGGTAGAAAAATATAGAGGTGACAACACAATCTGGATCCTTCAGCTTCATAAATGAGTTTTTAGCTTGAAAAAAATAAAGAAATACTTGATTCTCAAAAAATTCAATGTCTTATATATATAAAGGTTAAAGACACCATTTTCTTTTAAGCAGCAGAGACAATTTTGTTTTGAAATGCATGAGTAGTAACATACCTTGGAAATTACATTCACCCTAAGTAGTCTGACACAGCAAAAAAAAAGTTCCCTAGAAAAATGCCAAACATTAGTTACTCTTTCAGAGAAACTTCATATCAAGTTTCCTTTTGGACTTTGTGTGTTATATATTCATATGTAAGTGGCAAATATTAGTCCAAATGAAGAGAAGTGACTTTTTTGGGACTTAGAACCCAAAAGAAAAAAGCATGTATTTTCTTTCTCTCTTAAAATTGTTCATCCTCATCCTCTCTACCAACTTCAGCTTAGTAAAAAAAATATAAAAAATTAGAGAAGAGTTATTTCTTCTAATTATGCAAGTGGCATGGTGTAGTATTTGTATCACTTGCCTTCCTGGACAGTCAGGAAGAGAGCAGTATTTACTGGCATCTTTTTGCATTTGTCGTGTTTAGAAGGAAACCATTCAAAGAGGGTGCCCAGTTTTTCTCTGGATGATAATGACAGTTTCTGATACAACCTCATCTGCAAATGGTAGCACTCTTTGAAGTGCTCTCCTCCTCTTTTGTCATGACCCACCTGGTCCATGGGCCTCCTTTGTTGGGTCTTGTCTAGCAGTCCATTCCTGGTAAGGCGGCTGCAGCTCCATGCCCCCAAGTCCAATGAGTAGCAAGACTGAGCATGTGCTCCCAGTAGGCACGGAAAAAAAAATCCATACAATGTACATAGAACAGTATACATATGTACGTGCTGATGGCCATGTAAACATAGAAAGACAGAGTGCTACACTCCATAATCAGACAAGAACAAAAAGCATCAATGGTCTCATTTTGATTCTCTTCATGGCCGATCAGGATTAATGATCTTCTAGTGGGAGACCTTTCCATATATATGTATAAAGGTTATATATATCATAGAATCATAAAATCATGGAATATTTTAAGCTGGAAGAAACCAAAAGACTAAGTTGAACTCCCTGCTCTTCATAGGACTATGTAAAATTAAGCCACATGACTAAGTGAGTTGTTCAGATGCTCCTTAAGCTCTGACAGTCTTGATGTCATGACCATTCCCTGGGAAGCCTGGCTCTGACCTTCCTCTGTGTGAAGAACCTTTTCTTAATGTCCAACCTGAACTTATGAAGCAGCTTCTTGCCATTTCCTTATAAATTGACACTGATAAGGATATCGATGTAAGCATATGTATGTGTGTATGTATGAATCATCTAACTGTATCTATCTATAGAAGCAAATTAATAAATAGATATATACATACAATGTGGATCCCTCCATTACCTAGACTCAGACACAGAGGCTGCACAGTATGTGCCTCTGGATCTGATTCTCCCCCACTGCTCATCAGAGGCTACTGAGATGGCTGCTGGCCCACCAGGAAACCTGTGCACTGAGAGCACACATAAATTTAATCCTCATAACCCAGAGCATCACAACTATAGTTGCAAAGAGAAGCCTCCATTTCATGCATATAGCACTATTCTAACTTCAGTTTCATATACCTACTCCATGCTTATTTCAGACTCTTTTAGCAACTGCAGATTGTGACTGGCTGATTCCAGGTGACCTGGTCTGTGTTTCTTTGAATGGCCAAGCAGCTTTCCATCTCTAACAACAATTTCTGCATAGCACTTTTACTGTGAAAACAGCCAGCTTAGTTCATGATCTGACTGCTGACTGTGCCCCAGACAAGTCAAACAGATAGTATTTTTAAGAAGGATGGAAGGGTCAATGCCCTTCTGTAACTAAGATTATTTTTTGTCGTTGTTTTGTTGTTTTTTCAAAGTATATAAAATTTTGAGCTTAAAGAGGACCTGGAAGAGGAACATATGGGAACAGTAACTCTTTACGCAACAAGAAGTTGGTGAACTGAAAACCACATTAAGGGTAAAGCAATACAAAATTAATTGTGACTCCTGGTTCACCATTGATCTACAAGAGGACCACAGTCACATTAAACATATATATATATGTATATTTAGTTTTTTAGAAAAAAGTAATTCTGATTTTATGTTTTGGGAAGAATTCACATTAATAGGCATCTTTTTTTTTGCAAAAACAATGAAAAATAACCCCTTCAATATTCTTTTTTGTCCTTTGTGGAACTGAACAAAAGAAAACAAACAAACAAACAAACTTTCAAAGACCATAGATAACTAGTGAAGTTCCTTCCTGTTAGTGCTATGTGAGAGACAATATGTATTGAAGAAATATAAAACAATGTGCCATGTATGTGTAGCAGCCTGAAATTCAAGATGAAAAGAAAGCCACTGAAGCATTTCAATACGAAAAAATTAAAAAAAAAAAAAAAAAGAATGGAAGATCTGTTTACCGCAGCTGAAGTATTCAGCTTCAAATAACACAGAATCCAGCACCACCAGACTCAGTTATACTGGTTAAGGCTGTAGCAGTATATTGCCCTTTGAACTTACTACAGAATCACAAGCTACAAAAAAAAAATATAAATGGTATGTAATGACAGGTTTCTAACACTGTGGAAAGTCTTTTAGGGTCAAAATCACAGGGACTACTTTGAAGAGGAATCCATACTTACGATTTTTTTGATGTTGTTTCCATGAATCCATCGGGAAAGTAAAATAATAGGCTGTTCTTGTTAGTTATGTAGCATTCAAAAATGGGGTCAAGTAAGATTCTTTTTCTAAATATTATTAATGTGGATGATAACGAAACAAGTAAAGCAGTAAGGGATATCATTAAGGAGAACAGATTGAGTCTAAAATGTATTCCATAATAGCATTTTAGTAACAAATTTCTATTTTGAGGTAATGAAAAATTTAACCAGAGTACTACAATGACTCACATTTGTTTGAATTGCTCTAAAATCTAGATCTGAGGTGTTCAAGGGACTCATGAAAATGAGAATTTTAAAAGTGTTATATGCCTAGTTTCTCCTAGCTCTTGAAATGTCATATTTGTAGGCTGCAAATCACAGTAAAATAGTGTTAGCTGTTATGTGGGGTTATCCTGAAATTTATTGTCCCAAAAAACTTGCTTTGTCTGAAGTGGCAGGTAATATTTTAAAATTAAATACCGTGATAGGTAGTTAGGAGAAAAATAATGTGAAAGCATAACATTTCCATGGAGGGGTGTGTGTGGGTTCAATCCAAAAATTTATGAAGACATTTGTATGTGAAAAATCGTACACTCAAGTGCATGAACGAAATAGTGGTGTACTATTATCCAGTTTAAAAGCAGAAGCTCCCTTGTTTCAAAGACTTCACATCTGTCATAACTAATTGAAATTTGTGGCATTAATTTATATTATACTTTCTGAAGGAAGAGATTAGATTTCATTCATGCTGTCCATTATTTCTTAGCCTAAAATGTTTATGAATTTAATGGAGCTAGATTTTACTAGTCCTATAATGTCTGCCATGGTGCAGAATCATGTTTGCTCATTTCCTGCTCCTGACTGAATAATTATTTTATCAAAATGGAATCATCTTCAGAGAGTCAATAAGCAAGACCTAAGCAGAAAGCCCTATAGCTTGTAGTGTATGTTATTACAGCTGGATGCCTGAAACTGATGAGATAGCAGAGCTTGGATTCTTCCTGGGAGCACCAAAAAGACTTTCTTTTCTCATCTGCTACAAAGTTTTTGGTATCTGCAAGAGGCAGTCATAAATTCTATATGCAGGGAAATGTATCTCCATAGCCTGGAAAATGTTCATACTTAGGAAGAACTAATCAATATTAAACCCTCTAATCAGATTTTCCTATAGGTTAGATATCCCACAATGGGAATACATATATATGGAAAAATGGGATTATCTCACCCCTAACTGGAAATGCAATCTTATGCCAAACTTCTGCCAGTGGCCTCCAGAGACCACTTCCACTCTCAGCAGCTCTGTCATTGCACAGTTCTATGATTTTACCAAACAAATGCTAAAGGAAGAGAAAATGTGGGGGAAGCTTCAAATTGATCTAGTTGAAGCTGTCCCTGCTCATTGCTGGGAGGTTGGATTAGACGACTTTTAAAAGTCACTTCCAAGTCAAATGATTGTCTTTTCTTTTGTCAAAGCAAAGCGACACAGAGTCCCCAGGCAGGTGCAAAGGAGAACCACTTTATTGTAAAAAACAGGCCTTTTTAAGCAGTTAGCCCATTATCAGCTACATAGTTTTAAATCGTAACAAACATAATGCAACCAACCACCATACACCACGAGGTGAATATGTAATGAATGGTTTTATAACTTGTTTTTCTACCTCTAATTCAGCTGAGTCACTTTCCCATAGTCCTTTTCTGCTTGATCAAAGTAGCACGCCTGAGCCATGATGTTACAAGGGTAACAGGGCCCTTATTTTATAAGGCTTCACCTATATGCAGCATTTATCTATGAATCTTTCTTTTGAGATTCAGGATTTTTTACCATAAATAAGGAAAGTGTACATTTTTATAAGAGAGTTGATAGTCCTGCAAAAATTAAGGGTCCTAGATCTGGTTGATGTTCAAGGGATTTGAAGTTCTGCTTTTCTAAAATCCAGTTGGCTTCTGGGTATTTCTTGACAACAGTTCTTCATCCAGAGAAAAGTATTTCTCACTGACAGGGTTACTAATCTCTTTCCTAAGGCTCTGATCTGCATGTGAGTTAAAACTTAAAATCAAATACATCCAAAACAAGACAAACTTTCTCAAGATAAGTTAGTAACTGATCCTAAGCAGAATTTTCTTCATTTTAAGAATTACTTTCATCATAAAGAATAACTGCAGTAATTGCTTCAGCCACAGTTTTAGACTAGTTTTGAGAAGGTCTTTTCTTTCATCTTTTCATTTACCTGCTGAAAAAGTTAAAAGGACTACAGGATCTGACCTGATATTTTTTAACCTAATTGACCATATTATGATGTGCAAGTGTATTTCTTGATATTCACCTTATAATATTACCTTCTATGCTGAAAGAATACAGTTGGTAACTGTTTCAAATTATTTGACAGGAATTAAATCAGAATTAAAAAACCGTGATGTCTTTCAGTATGTTCTACTTTGTATAATTTTATATAATTTTAAAATTGCACTTAAAAGATAGTTGGGACATTTATTGACAATTTCTCATTTTGTATTTGTTTTGCTTGTCTCATTTTTTTTTCTGTTTTTTTTTCTTTTTTTTTTTTTTTTTCTTTTTTTTTTCCCCCTTTTCATGTTTTGCTTATATTTTAAATGGGACTTCAGAAATAATTTAATTTTATTTATCTTGCCACCAGCAGATCTATTTCTGGAATTGCCGAGACTGATTGGAGTAGCAAGCCTCTGAGTAAAACTTCAACTCTGCTGGGAATTTTTCAATAACATCCTGATGCCTGCTTCTGGCTATCTGCATTTCATTGTTTGAGAGCAAATACTACCTGTTTACAAATGAGATATATAGAGATTTAGCTTGGTTTCCCCAAAATAGAGATTCCTATCGAAAAAGCAGAATGTCAGAGAGGAAATCCCGGTACAATATATTTTATGCATTGTGCTCCATCTTCTATTTTTAAATTATGTAACATTTAGGCTTTAAAAGGTGATAGATGGGTCACCTACCACACAATCTGTTAGTTAGCCAGACATCATTTTATCACAAGTGAGAACTGATTTACTGAGAGAGAAGCAAACAGTTTACTTAGAGCAAGCAAAGCAGCCTTATGAAAGAAAGAAGAAATGGATCAAAAATATTTATTTTTTACAGATTCTTATTCAGTCTGATCCCTGTGATTTAAGTAACTGTTAAAATACTAGGGACAAGCATTATTTTTAATTTCCGAACTAAAGCACTTATAAAATTTGCCAGGACTAAAACTAAATTCCAAAAGTGGATTGAAAGATTTGTGTTTTGTGTAGTTCTGCAATCCTTTGGAAAAATCCTTCCACTTTGCAGAAAATATTCCTGTTTTTTCAGGCTTTCCATTAATTGTTTCCAAAGAGTTCAGACTGATATATTTTCACATAGACTAGCTGTTATGTGTGGGAAATTTTAATACAGTCTCAGGGCTCCAAACATCTTAATCAAAGCAGGAATTTAAATATAATTGTAGATGTTAAGAGCATTCAAGTGTTGGGAGGGGTGCCGGGGGGAAGGTTGTAATATTCAAAGGATGGCTTTTTTCAATCTCTTGGTTGATGCAGGAAGAAATGAGGAGGGATAAAGAAGTGAGCAGGGCTTTGCTTGTAGCATTTCATTGGGATATGAACAAGTGGAACCATACTGCAAAAACTGTAGTGCTAATATCAATAGCATCAGCCCTTCACAAAAGAGGGTGAAACTTAGAGGTTAAACAGGGTTGAAGTCACAAGTCACAGCAAGTCACAACTTGTTTCTCATTTTGTTCTTACAGGGTTATGGTAGAGCCATGACCAAGCAGTAGTGAGGGACCATGAAGTTATTTCTAATTGAATTAAAGATTATTCTATAAAATGAATGTAACTTACATATGTAACAATGTCATTGATACATACAATTTCAACATAAATATTGTATCTACCTGATCTGAGTCCCTATCTCAAATCCCTAAGAGCATAATGATTGGCTCAAGCCACCTGTCCTTCAGAAAATAAATCCTGTGCTCCAGCAACTTTGCTGAGCTGGGTCTTTACAAAAGATTTACAAAAATTTTTACTAATGCAAATAGCTCTTATATAAATTTAATATCCTTCAAGGGGACCAAGGAGATAAGTATATACATATATATTAAAAAAATATATATAAACCTTCAACTAAA
>VXBN01010329.1:424448-463519 GCA_013397395.1 Sinosuthora webbiana
AAAAAATTCTATTTATATATTTAGGAACACCTAGTAAATTTATTTCAGACTTGTTTTTGGTCAAGGTCGCAGTCAAAACACACTTGCAAAAATTTGCAGTTTTCAAAATATTTAGAAAGAGTAACATTTCATTCTTGACAGCATCAAATCCTTTTTTTCACTTTTTTTTAACAGCATTTGTTAAATGTAGCACATTAATTTGTGGTACATTCAGTACAGTTAGATAAAATATAATTAAGAGTCTATCTTGTTTACAAAAATAGCACGTTGAGACTATTAATGGGCAATTCAGTCACACAAAATACTATTATACACCAAACAGGAAAATAAAATGGAGTAATAATCATTTGCTTATTTGTAGGTTGGTTTCTAAAATTAAATTCCAATAACTGTTTTAGTGTACTCAGATAATACATAGATCAGCTGTACTCAAATGAGTTAGAATGTTTATTGCTGTAAATAATGTTGACAGAAAACTCCAGTTAAATGTGATTACCACAGCCCTAGTAATTCCAAGTGTGCTTTCAACCTGGGATAATACAACACAGATTTTATACTGCTTCAAAATTATCACCCTTTTGCCTTATTCCCTCCACCTTCTTTTTTTCTTTTCTTTTCCAATGGGCAAGGAGAATAATAGAATCACAGCTTGGGTTCAAAGGGACCTTAAGATTTTAAGGGCTCTGTCCAACCTGGCCTTGAACTTTTCAGGGATGGGGCATCCACAGCTTCTCTGGGCAATCAGTTCCAGTGCCTCACCATCCTCACTGTAAAGAATGTCTTCCTTGTAACTAATGTAAATCTCTCCTCTGTTAGTTTAAAACTCTTCCTCCTTGTTCTATTACTACCTGCATGCAAAATTCCTGCTCCCACTTCCTTATAAATTCCATTTATGTATTAAAAGGCTGTAAAGGAGTATCTGTGGACCTGCTTCTTCTCCAGGATGAAAAAGTCTAACTCAGCCTGTCTTCACAGGAGAGGTTCTCCAGCAATTAGATCATTTTCATGGTCCTCCTCTGGACCTGTCTTTCTCTAGCTGAGTACTTCAGACCCAGATGCAGTACTCCAGGCAGGTTTTTGCAGAGGCAGAGTAGAAGGAGTGGCCACTTCACTTTGGATGCAGCCTGCAATGTGGTTTGCCTGCTGAGCTGTAATGCACACTGTTGACCCATGTAGAGCTTTTCATCCACTTGAACGCCCAGTCCTTCTGTGCCAGGCCCCTGTTGATCTGTTCATCCCCCAGTGTTACTCATGTCTGAGATTGCCCCAGCAGAGGCGCAGCACCTGCACTTGCACTTGCTGAGCCCCACAAACTTCATGTGGGCTCACTTCTCAAGTTTGTCCAGGTCCCTGTGGATGGCATCCCATTCTTCTGTTGCATAAACCACGCTGCTTAGTTTCATGTCATATACAAACCTGATGAGGGTGCGCTTGATCAAAGCTGTCTCTGTTAGTGATGAAGATATTTAAAGGCACCAATATTCCAGTGCCAAGACAGAACCCTGAGTGTTATTACTTGTCACTGATCTTCACCTGGGCACAGAGCCATTAACCTCAACTCTCTGGCCACAGATAGTTAATTCCTTCTGAAAATAAGTAACACGATCCTAACTTTTCTAAGTGGTCATCCCAAAACCATTTCCTTTTGGTAAATGTTTCTGAGGGTGCTGAAGGAATTATATTATGTTCTACTGCAAAAGCTTTTAAAATAATTTTGAAGAGGGATATTTCAGAGTTATAACTGAACATTACACAAAGTTTTAGTAGTACTACAGTTAATATATGCAGAGCCCTAAGAGCACTGCATTATCAGAGTAAGCCCCTCAACAGATGTTCCACTGGAATTGCCCAGGGGAGAGACGGTCAGAGACTGGATTACAAATGCTTCACTTGTAAGTATAGATTTAGATGCTATGATATCCTCTTCATCTTTCTCTGATATATGAACTGTATCACAGAGCACAGGCAATCCAAAGACTATGTTTTCTTTAAGTTTGTAACAGACATTTATAGGCATATAAAATATATGTTACTGAAGAGCTAAGCCAATCTAGCTCCTTTAAAATATTAAACTTTACTTTGTGTCTTAATAGTGTGAAAGTTTACCATATATTCATGAACAAAAAAATGTACACTCAGAAACATATCTGCAACTAAACTGAAAAAATTTGCATTCTGGTCTAAATGACTGCTAGGTGAGTCCAATTTCAACTTTTTCCAGAAAGCATATTATTAGAATTTTTTTACATTAAGCCATCAGCATCTGCTAATTGCATTTTATTTTCTTTATGGATGTCTAGCGCTTTGCAAGGAGTAAAAATTTTAGCTGTTGTAGTAGTTCCATGTAGGAACTTGCTCCTACAGTGCTAAAGCACATTGAGTTGAGTGTAACCACTGATCAAAAAAATTAAAGTCAGTATTAAATTAAGGACATGCTTAAATTATGCCTAACTTGTGAAAATAGGGACATGTGTATCAGTTCATATTTAAAAATCACAAAGATACTTAAACAATTGTAAAAGGCTTTCAGAAAGTGTGTTCTAATGTCATTCAATTTAAAGATTTAAAGTAGTGGTTTACAATAAAAATCAGCATTTTAAAGTGATGAAATTTTTTTAACCAACAATAGAAATAAAACTCAGCCAGCAGCCAAGTTTCATAGTCATTCTCTAAAAATAAACTATTCAGTAGTTGATTTTAGCTATGCCTATAAGTCAATACAGATGCAGAATTATTAGCTAGGTGAGATCAATTTAAAGTGTTAGTCTTTTGTTCTACTAAAATCTTAAGTTTTCATATCTAAACGACCTGGAATATTTATTAATAAATACTTTTATGCTTAGACTTCAACCTTATGTTAATGAAATCCATCTCTTTCTGTTCTTGAATAACATTTGCTATTTTTTGTTATCCTGTAAATGATATATAATGGTGAAAACTACTGAGACTAGTAACAAAATGTTTATTTCAATTTCTAAATAAAAATTATTCTATATTTACATATTCATATAATTGAGAATAATTTTCTAGTTTATCTACCTGTAATAGTTTTCTTACTTAAAGCTTCAAAAGGTTCTTAGAGCTTTCAAATATGTCTGTGTAGAATAGTAGAAAGATTAGTATAATTTTATGACCAGCAAATAGATTACATAAGAATTTTTCTTTAACTTATTTTAAATTTTAAATAATGTTGGAAGAAATAGCCTGATAAGCCAGGTGATTTTAAATAGGTGTTTACATAAACAAATATAAAGAGAAAAATGTATATAAATATTTTTTCCTGTTTACTAAGACAACTAAAACTACTTGGAGAAAACCATTGTGTAAGAAAGAAATAAAATTACCCTGGATAATTAAAAACTCTTTTTCTAGATTATTAAATCACTAATTATTTCATATAATCAGAGGGAAAAAAAAAAAAAAAAANAAATTTACCATTATTAGTTTATTGCTTTCTTCTAATTTCTAGGTCTCCAGTTATCTTGTTCTTCAAGCAAATCTAATGCATGAAGCCGGAGATTAGAATCTATACTAAATAGCTGTATTAAGCTAAAAAAAGGAATGATAAACTGTGCCTGAGCAAAGTCCTGGATTGTAGTGGCTAAATATATAGGTGCAGTACCCACAGTCATAAATGGGATGATAGTCAAGATCCGTGGTTAACTAGATTTAAAAGAGGAGTCAACAATGGGAGACTGAAAGGACTCTTGCAGTCTGTTTATACACTGGTGTGTAAAGGAGGTGGGAAAATATACCCCCAGAGTAAGAGTGAAGAGGTATTCTGGCTTAGTGTGCGACTCTAAAGTGCACACAAGTCATGTGCCAACAAGGGTAGGAGATTTTCACTCTGCACTACAGGATGGAATAAAAGTATCACATGCCAAATATGCAGGTTTTAGTCAAATCATATTGATCAGATTTTAAAAATTATTTCAGGAGAATCTGTGTCCATCCCTCATTTAATGATGTTTTCAGAACCCACATTCTGATTTCATTTTCAGTTCTCTACCTGCATTGTTCCACACAAACATCCACTATTGATAGGGCAGCAATTTTTTATATACAAGCTGCTATATCAATTCTTCATACTGTTAACATTTATTTCTCTCTCCTTGTCACATCACCCATGCTTTATTATTTTTATTATTATTGAATGTTTTTCAAAAATTCATCATTATTGTTGGTCAAGAGTAGCTTAGATTGACTACTAGTCAAATATTCCTTATTACTGTTAGCTTCTACTTTCAGTTTCTTGCCTGAAAGGTTTTCAGCCAGACAGTTTGGAAGCCTGAAACTGCCATTTCCATTGTAATTATTTTGGGGGGACACAAATATGATATATAAGGAGGTACATCTTTTTCCCAAGAAAAATACAGTTTAGAAGGAATCATTAAGTTGAAAGCAAAACCTCAATGTTCCATCAGGGGTAAACAGATAAATGTATACTTCAGAGATTGATATTGTTTGAACTTGAATTATTGATTCATTCTGTTGGAGGGCACAGAACACACGATGTTTTCTGGACAACTTTTCTACAGCAAACAGTGCCTGAAAAGCAGTTTCGAAACACAAAGACTTTATAACAAACAAAAATGCACTCTGATTTTTTACTGTACTCTACTTGGGTCAAAAATGGTGTTCAACTTAAGACCTCAACAGATACCCTTATAAAATTATATGTGAATTTTAGGCAAGTACAAACAATAGTATTACTGATATTTAATAAATATGTGGTTAAGTCATTTTTATGGAGATCTGACATAGAAAAAATTTCAGATAATTTTAAAAGTATCTACAAGTTTAAACTATTTTAATCATCATAAAAGACTTCCAAGTTTTCCTTTGTCATTTAGACTTCTGAATTATAGTTCTTTGTTGCTGTGAACACCTTAAATTAATTTTCTAAGTGTTCCATTCTGCAATTCTGCTCTGAACTCAGAGATCTTTGTATCATATTTTACTTTCTAATGTGAAAGACATTAGAAAGAAAATGTGAAAGACACTTTTGACATTAAATGTGCATCATTCCTTTTTACTGACAGCACTTCACTTGAAGGTTTACTTTCACCTTATTCCATGAAGACCCTGTGTTTGTTTAGGGAGCTAGAGTCAAGTAACTGCTATTGATGAAGTCTCAGCTTTAAAGGAAACAGCATGTTCAGCTTTTGTGACATGCAAAGGGGTTACATACTGCCTGTAGTTCCATTTGGAATAACAAATTTGGTATAGTGTTTCATACAGGTTTATTTTTATCACATTACTGTAAACTGTTTTTCATCCATATGCTTGGCTCACACATAAAGGGACTCACCTGATGTCAGGAATGTGGGCTGTATTCATGCATTTGATAATGTATTTTTCTTCAGAAATGTGTAATATTATGGGCTGACAATGCAGAAAAAGCAATTATTATCTTAAGTGAGACAAGAGGAAAAATTTAAACCTAAAGACAATATTGTTCAAACTAAGCATTATTTATGTATTAATAGAAAGATATAAAAGTCTGATTTCCCTCAGTATACAAAGATATCAGAATATTTTCAAAGTGAATGCCTTAATAGAAATGATAGATTTTTTTTAAAGTAAAAAATTAAATTAATTGTACAAGTTTGAATTAATGCTGTAAAGAATGTGGAAACATTTGGGGTATTTATTAAGAGGAAAGCAAGTCCATCTGCTATGGGGCACATGACATTATGCAGATCAATGGAAGAATAGCTTTAAGCAACATTCAAAAGAATTTCTACATCGAACTGAGTAATGACTCACAAAGGAAAATCTTGTGGGTTTAAACAAGGGGGAATGTGTACAAAGTTATAGCTAGGAGAGAAGAGCAGGCAGTGACAGTTGGGGAACCAATCAAGAATTTCAATACACTGAGAGGATTTAGATTTCCCTCTTTCACACTGAGATAGTTAAGATTATTCCCTTAAAATATTTTCCATGCTTCAGTGAATGTTTTTTGTTTGTATCAAACCAAAATTAAAAAGCATTATCTCTTGAAGCTGTTATTTAAACATTGCAAAAACCCAATTTTTTGTACAACAAAAAATGTTGCTGGTTTTCCACATGTGCGCCTAGTTGTGCAAAATCTTATATATAGATATTAAATTGTTAACTATAGAGATATTTTAATCTCTATTGTCTGTAACTCTTACCTGGTTTTATCCACATAAAGGGCTCTAATGCAAGAATAGCAGTACCCTGTTCAGTGTTCTTTTGACCAGTATGTCAAAATTCCAAACATCCATCCAAGAAACATCACAATAAATGAAATGCCCTGTGACACATCAATAAGTGTTGGCAAAATAAAGAAACACATTTAATGTTTCAGAATACCTCTGTCCTTTATTATGAGATAGGGATTTCATGGCATCATAAAATGTCTTCCAAGGAGACATAATTTCAGTTCAGGACCCCGATTTCTGTATTTTAGTGGCAGAATCCATCAGGAAGAAGGAAAGTGTTACTGGCTTCTGTTGCCTTGGCAACTTGTGTTGCCAAACAACGGGCTGGGTATCTTCTAGCAGGTTTAAACTTTCAGGCTGCTTAGAGACTGACTGCAACGACAGCAGAACAAATACCTTTTGCTAAATGCTTTCCTGATAGCAAAACAAGATAATATTTTGCATATAATTTCACTACCTTTGATACTCTTTCCCATTTGCTTTTATTATGCTTGCTGATAACAATAGCTGTAATTAATCTGAATTCTAAGTCCTCCTTTAAGTCTTTTATTTTGGATATATAATAATTTCTCAAATTCCTTCATGACAGTACTTGTTTCCACACATGGTCTTTTTTACAATGGCAAGTGTTGGTGGGATGGCTGAAGAGAACAAATCATTAATTTTTATGGGGTTTTTATTCAATCTCTTTGCACTTTCTCTTCTTGTGGGTGCTACAATTTTAAAATATTTATCATAATGAGATAACTGGGTGGGATTAGACATCTCTAGCTGCAGGGCAAATTTAAGGACTAATGCAGCTGTTCCTCTAATTGGCATGTCGATAAAGGCTACCTCTGGTGGGGTTGGAGCTTTAGACAAGCCTGTCTAGAGCAGATGGTGCAGAGCTTCTCTCTGATATGACATATTATTATCTACAGACACCCAGGTGGGAGTCCTCTGATCCAATGTAGATGCCTGAATTTAAACTAGATACCATAGGTTCATTTTATTGCCAGTGAAGAGAAAGAGGCACTGTTAGGAAGACATTTATTTCAACCTAACGTAGACTAATAAACTAGGAAAGACGAACTTTGCCCTACATGTTCGTATTTCTCTGTGTTGTATATAAAAAAGCTTAGTGTCTAACTCAGACAGAGAGGTCTACTCAATGCCTAAAATTGGTTGAGCTGAATCCACTTTTTTATAGACTTATGGAGATCCCAGTTATCATTGCCCTGGCCATTAACTGAGTCTCATTTTGTGACTATTCTGGCCACACTTTTCTGTCCTTAATTATGTTAGTAGATTCATTAGTCACTCTCAGCCTTGGGTTAAATTAATCACAAGTCATTTAACTTGCTTTAAACTAGCAGGCATATGGGTTTGGCCCAAATTGTTCTATGGGAAAGCACTTTAATGCTGTTGTTTAAATTCCTTTCAGTGTTGTGTTTAACTTGTGTTTGGACATCAACTCAAAATGCAAAAGCATAAATTAATTTGTTTTCAATGCAGCTTTCTGCATGTGAGCTGACTGCATATGTTCTGATTATAATTGATGGAGATATGGGACATAATGCCGTGGCCAGTCTGCGGGCACCCACTGCCATTCCGCACTCCATAGGGTAAAGGAAACTTCAGGGCAAGGTTAGCAGATACAGAACAGAAGCAACAAATGACCTATGGCCTATTGATCTAGCTGGAGGCTGAGTGATACACTTACAGTACATTCTAAAAAATATTAGAAATTATGACCAGGACACCAGCTGAATTTTTCTCTAGTAAAATGGATTTTGAGTCCACTCACACCTGCTAGTGCCCTGCTGGTGTTCAGTTGACCAGTTGTATCACAACATCATACCATAATTCCCTGAAAAGCTGTCATAAGGCAAACAACTCAGTCCAAGCTGTAAAGCCAATTATATGCTCAAGCTTCTTTATGTATTATAGGTATTATATATTAAAGCTTTAAAGGTAATATATATTAGCTTTTCTTGTGAAAAATTCTATCCAGATAGGTATAGGGACAGTGTTTGGAAAGGAGGTGAAGGAATGATTTACAAAAAATTATAAAAGCAGAGTGTTAATTGCTTATCTAGGAGAACTGTGTTCTGGAAACAACTGACTGTTGCTGAGAGCAATAAGGTTACACACAGAGTACGGTAAGAGTTCATCCTAAAGCATGATCATCTCCTCATTTTCTATTATTTTGTTTACAGATGCTTTGAATTGTGTCTGGCAGCAAGTCACAAGTAAATGAATGTACATTTATAGAAATTCATTCTGTTGCTTTATATTAATTGGCCAACTCTAGGAACTCGACCTTTCATGGATGTACTGCAGTTGATGTAAAACACTTCAATATTTTCTGTAAGAATCTGGTGTGAAGAAAGTTGAGTTACTTGTACGTTTTGGATATGCCCTCAAGTGATTTGCATTTTCTTATTTTTCTTTCTGTTTTCTAGGACATTGGGGTCATTTCTTTCCCCTTCAGCAACTTTGGAACCTCAGTCAATGTAAATTGGCAGAGATCTGTTGATTTCATTGGCAATGTACTAATCTACTTCAGCTTAGAGTAGCTCCAGGGTTGTAGGAGGTGACTGTATAGAACAAACACCTTCAGTATATATTCAGGACAGCAAACTTCTGTGCCAAAGGTACAGATGCAGCGTTCTCCTCTGGGAGAAGAACTCACCAAATATGCACACTGTATCACATATATATTTCAAAACTGTGCTGTCAGAAGTATTGGTCCTGGTCCCTCTGGGTTCAGGGTAGTGACACTTAGGAAATTTTCTTTATCAATCAATGATCATTGGATTTTTAGAGTGATAATTGTGTCTTCTTTCTTTATCTCTTTCCCTGAAAAGTAATTTAGCTTACTTTTATTTATTTTATATCCCAGTTTAATTTCTTTAATCTTATTCTTTGTCTACTTCTCCTTATAAATCAAAAAACTGCTCATAAACATCTGCAGTGATTCTGACAGGAAGTGAATCCAAAATGAAAGAAAAAATAAGTCATGAGTTGCAATTTCTTTACAGAACAGCAAACAGTGAGGATGCTGGTTTATGAAAAAGAAATAATTTTCTCTGCTAGCTCTAACTGTCCCATTCACTGCCATAGTTACCAATATGTGTTTTAGACAGGGCAAGTATTTAATAGTATTTTGTAAGATCCTACACAGAAAACTATAGTTTTCTCCTAAACATTACAATTTTTAATCTTAAAGCCTTTTTGTCTTTCTGGAAAAGAAATTAAAGGATAGTGGTTAAGACTATAGATGAAGAAAATGCATCGAATCATTCTCAATTTATGTTATTCATATTCTGCTTGAGAAAGAATGCAACAGAATCTCTGATTACTCTAAAAGTTTCAGTAGAACATTGGTCCAAATATACACAGCTAAGAGTATATTCTTTGTCTAATGTATGGAAGTTAATTGCAAGGAAATTAACAGAACTTATTCAAATTCTTCATTAAAATAATACACAATGAAAATAATAATTTACCCTGAAAAACTGTTTTCTTGAAAATATAACCAATCTCTAGGCACTTGCTGGTGTTGTCAAATTTTCACTGTGAAAAGGGCTTAAATTCCTCTGTCTGCTTTCTGTAAAAAGAGAAAAAAATGAAACTAAGAAAGAAGATGTCCTAAATGGGATTTTCCATTTTATTTAACAAGGTTCTTTTTTTTTTTCTTTTTTTTAATTATTATTATTAATATTGTATATTATACTTGTTTAAATATTAATAAAATTAACCGGTGGTATATGGTGCTTGTTCACCTTTTGATGTGTTGGTACTGCATGCTTTATACTGGGCAAGGCATTATCTTATGCCAAGGAGGAAAGATTACTTTGCTGTTTCCTCTGGAACACCTCTTCCTGTTTACCAGAGGGATGGTTTGGGAGTGCAGTACAGGGCAAATAGAGAAAAATACACTCAACACAAGATCCTGCACCATGCCCTCAGACTCACTGACTCCTCAGCTGTGTTAATCTGAACTCAGCTGAGGCTGGGTGTGCTGAGTGTGGCTGCTTGATGCTACCTGAGACAGAGGTGCTGGCTGGGGGGACTGGAAACTATTCTGGGGGCAAAAAAGCAGTTAATATTAGACAATCTGTGACGCCAGAGCATAAGAGGACAAGACGGAGGAAGAGGAAAAGCTTTCGGCAGCACCAAAGTGACACTGGCTTTGAAAGCCCCCTGAAAACATAAGATATAAGCAGCAGGAGGCATTTCATGAAGCTTGGATCAAACCCACAGCCAAGCCTGACCGATGACAGAGAGAAGATTTTTTTTTTTTTTCTCTAGAAATCATTGTACTAGTAAACCATGCAAAGGAAAGAATTTTTTACAAGGACATAGTAGACAGGAATTTTCAGGACTTTTTGCCTAGTTTCACCCGAGAGGCTAGAATTTTCTCCGTTCTTATAGTCTGCTTGTTCCTATGATAGAAAATTAACTAGAGTGACTAGATTTTTCTGGATATTTGCTTTTTTGGAGGAAGATAGGTAGTTTTACTTCAAAGGTTGATAAAAATATTTTTTAGAGAGTGGAAGGCTCTGGAAATTTGTATGGTTACTTTTAAGAAAGTGAGATGAAGAAAGGAAGAAGAAAGAAAGGAAGAAAGGAAGAAAGGAAGAAAGCTCACTTTCTTCTTCCCAGTCTGCAGGCAAAGCTGGAAATTCTAAATAATCTGATTGTTTTTATATTAACATAAAACATATTTTTGCTGTTTGTTTAACCAGTTTAACCTGAGCTTAGGCAAGTCATGTTTCCAACTGAGGTTTTAATACAGGAAAAATTATTAAGTTACAGTCATAAAGATAATGACATTTACAGAAGTCAGGACTATTAACAAGCCTCATTGTTTAGGTACATTTTCTGTTTGCCACAAAAATTGTGAGGTTAAAGTTTACAATTAAAAAAAAAATCAAGAGGATTCTGTATTTTTCAATACGTTACTAAGAAAATGTAATGAGTCAGTGTAATACAGAAATATTTCTTAAAGCACCTAGGGTAGAAAAGCTAGTGAGTTTTGACATATTTCAGTTATTAATTATAACTCACTGAGGACAGTCTTAAAAAATACATGAGGGCAGGTGAAAGAGGATAACAGACATTCTTAACTTTATTAACATGACAATTTCTTGGCAGAGCTTGTTGAAATATTTTCACTTAACTTGGTACTAAGTGAAACAATCTATTTTTCTTTGTGAGCAGTGAAGTATGATTTTATTTCCTAATAATAAACAAAATAGTCATTGACCATTTTGAATCTACCTTTTCATTTTAATCTCAGCAAAAGGAAGACAAAGAAAAACAACATGCATGAATACTGTAAATTAGGACAACAGATAGAAATTAGGGCTGGAAAATATGACAAAAGATTTCAGAAACTTATAGGATACTGAAAGATATTAAAAAAATAAGAAATTAGGAAAAGGCAATGGTAAATTTTATAGAATCTATGATGAGACTGAAGAAAATCATGAAAATAAATATAAGTGGTACTATCATATTAGAAAACAAGATGCTATAAAACAGTTTCTCCCTCATACCTTGAGGTATATTTTTTAAAGAAAATGTCTCTGATGACTAATCTCTCTTCTGACTTCTAAATACAATGCTACTTATGACCTTTCACAACATTTACAAAAGATTAATACTGAGAAGGAGAAAAACTTTTTGAAAATTACAGATGAAAACAGGAAACCACGACACTTAAAGAACTAAGACAGTTTCACAGTCAAAGTCTGATTCTTACTGTGCAAGATTCTTAAGAATCTAATGTGACTCTTTATGATTAGCTGTTGCAAAGTTACCAACTCTTTACATCAGGCGTTGCTGCCCTTCTTTGGATCATTTTATTTGAGAATATTTAGCTATTCTCAAAGAGGGGTCTGCAGGCAGGACATATACAGGCAAAAGCGTAAAACAATAATTTATTGGCTATTACATGAAATATGCAGCTGGATATTTTGAGCTCCTGGGATAAACATCAGTGTGCTCAACATCCCCATGAAGCTGTGGAAAAGTGTTTACTGCCCAGATAGGCATTAGTGAAGAGAAGCATCAGCCTCAGCAGCTCCCTAAAATGTTGTTAAGTTTTGCTGAAGCGCTGAACCCTAGGTTCCTAGCTTCAAGGTATTATCCCTCTTTAAACTGCCACCCCATGGAGACCACTGGCATACAACAGGCTGACATTAATGACACCAAGTAACTCCTTGGACTGTATTTTTTTTTTCTTTCTTAATTTAATGACAACCAAGTTGGCAGTTTTCTTCCTGAATCTTTATGATACTCACAGATTCAGTATCTGTAATTGTGCCTCTGCCCGTAGTTTTCTCTCTTACACTACTTAGCCCCACTTTCTGGAGCTTCTTATCACTTAAAGATTTCTTCAAAAGTCTAGACCAAAGTTGTGCTGCTGAGCAACATCAGAGCTGGGCCAGGGTAATACAGACAACCAGGCCCAGAAGAAGCAGGGGAGGTTACAGCAGAGGTTACAGTAAAAAACAGATTTTACAAGAGCTCGATTTCCATGGCTGGCCTGGACACATGGAGTAGAATTGATTGCACGGTGACTTGGCTTCAGCCCACTTTGCAGCAGTGTGTAAGTTAGGTGCCTAATTACTGGAAGCTTCCCTCTTGTCAGGAGAGACAGAGAAGCTTCTCCAGGCAGAGAATTAGACCTTAATGGCCTAAATAAATATCTGTAGATGCCATCCTCTCCTTTCCTAACCCTCTCTCCCTAGAGGAAGCTTTGTCTAACAATCCCAACTAGGTAATTTAGTAAGAAAAATTCTGTACTTCCTAGGATGAACTCAGGTCTTTACTGACAATAACTTATTGAAAAAAACCAAGAATTTATCCAACATTTACTGATAAATGATTAATGCTCCAACTCTTATTCATAATTTTTACTCATAAGTAGTTCTGCTAAAACCATGCAGACCATTTACATGAGTGCAAAGTGTTACAGGAATGTATTCAAATCACTTTTTAAAAGGCTGTAACTCACTCTGCTTGCTCTGGACTCAGGATCCAATGCTATTGCTAACAATTTGTGAAGTACATAGCTGCCTCAAGGCCTCTCAGATATATAGACATGGGAATGAGAAGGGTAAAGGTCTGGAGACAGCCTGTGACACAAACCTAAGAATAAAAACTCCTGTCCCAGAGCGGAATTAGGGACCTTGGAAAATTGAATTTGCAATCTTATTACTGCCATTGAGATGGGAGGGGTGCTGGCAACTGTGCTGAGAGAAGCCAGAACATGGTCTTGATAAGTAATCACAAACCACAAAACATAACACCATTTATGGCAGCAAGGGCTTTAGCAGCTTTTCGCCATCTGCCTGAGAGATCTTCTCTGAATATTGCTGAACTGCTTGTTTCCTTCTAGGAGCTCCTTGAGGTTAAGGATTGCTTGGAAGAGATCAAGTCCTCCACACTGAGAAAAGGAGATTCTTTCTAGCCAAACACCTACAAACTCCTCAGTGCACCAAGAACAGTCATGAGAGGCAGAAAGAGGTTGGCTTTGTGCTACATGAACAGTCCACAGGATGGTCTGACTGTTGCATTTCCCCAAAACTTGCTCAAGTAAGTAAAGA
The DNA here is from genome assembly GCA_013397395.1 of Sinosuthora webbiana. Lineage (NCBI taxonomy): Eukaryota > Metazoa > Chordata > Aves > Passeriformes > Sylviidae > Sinosuthora > Sinosuthora webbiana. The sequence goes on from VXBN01010329.1 coordinate 438,238, forward strand.
GCACTTTAAATGCAAGAATCCTCTCCTATTTTGTGCACGTCCTGAAGGAGGATATATCACACTTACCCTCCACTACTTCTTCCCAGGCCTCTTTGTGTCTAGCCTCTCTGCAAAATCCTTCCACATGCCTGAGCCAGTTGCATAAGTTCCAGGCCTAAGTTGCCAGTTCCAGCCATGCCAAAAAAAGTCCATGAAAAGGCTTTTACAAGCTCATACTTAACCAGCTCCATGTCATCAGGGTCATGTCCTGTCCTCATCCAGCATACAAATACCTTTTATGACCTGAAAAAAGGGTAAGAAACCAGTGGGTGAGATTATGTTGAGATTCGATTCCCTGATCCATCACCTCAGCTGGAAACGACATAACAAAGTGGTGAGCATGAGTGCCTACACACCATGTTTTTGTTTCCTGTTCAGTCTACAGCTACTTCCCCCTGCAACCAGAGGGCAAGACAGGGATAAGGGTCTTCCAAGTGTGCCAGGATCCTGTGCCATGCGGTATGGTTTTCCCTCACCTTTTTATTTACACTCTCATATTCTAAGTGCTCTTTGAGTTGCAGGTCTCCTCACGCTGTTCCCTGATACCTTCCAAGCTGGTTCACCCCACCAAGGACGGGATTCTTCATTGGAGGGTTCTGTGTGATCTGAGGGCTCAGAGCCACCATGGGGGCTTTTTCCCTTCCTGGATGGTGTCAAATCCCAGCACAGAACACCCACAGGAATTTTTATACATTTGCTTCTTTAACACACATACAGTTCCTCATTTTCTACTATTTTGTCTCACATTCAAGTAATTAGCCCCTGTTTTCTTTTTTTTTTCCTTTATGCCTTTCCTTCTCAGGTAGACCTCATGCTCGGTTAAAATGGAGTACTGAACACATCAATAGGAGGCACCCTGGTTCATGAGGGCTCTGGCACTAAAAAGAAGCATATCTGAGCCTCTTTTGCTACAGCCAGGTACATCCTGGGACACATAACTGCCTCATTTACCCATGGCTGCCCTCATCAAGACAACTTTCAATTGGTTTCCTGAAGCCCTACTCAGTTATATGGTTTTGAGCTTCATTTACTACTGAACAGGAACAGACTCTGTAAATCTTAGTCATGCAAAAAGTCTGAATGATTGCAATAACAAGTAAAAATTATGCGGGTGAGTAAGGGTTGCCAGATCGGACCACTAATTAATAAATGTCAGTAAAGTGCTCGCAATGAAAGTTGTTGTGGGAGTAAGGCACATTCTAATTAAAACGTCAGATTTACTTCCACAAGTTAGTCATGGGCTTTGTGTAAGATCAGTGTTTCCAGAATTTAAGAGACTTGAGTAAAATTTCTTTATCACATGAATTGTGTTTATACTGAAACTTTGTATTAAATATATTAAACAAAATAAAACAAAGTACTAAAAAATGTTAACTGATGGCTAAGGGCTGCCTGGAGGTGACTTTGCAGTCAATCTTTTTTGATTGGAATCTACTGTACACCCTGTGGAAAGATGCTGGTTTTTGACCCACAGAAGATTTCAAATAATGTATAGTGTTATAAGAGTTCTCAAAAAATATTTTAAATACTTACATTTAATGCATTATTTTATAAATTCATATTTTGGGGTAAGAGATATTCTAAGGATGAATCAATCACATCTGATTCCACTTAGCTATAAAACACAAAGGAAAAAGAAATGACAGGCACTAGTGTTTTACTTCCTGTTCTCAGAACCGATTAGGGAAACATGATTTATGTATGTGCTTGTGTAAAATGGAAAGCAAAAGGACCATGGTTAAGCATCCCCCCCGGATAAAAAATAAAATGTGTTATTTTGCCAGAAAATTACAACATTTGCAAAATATTAGTCTTGGTGAAACATTAGGATTCCCAGAAGAGTATTTCAAGTGCTTTTGCAGGAAATGTTTTCCTCTCCTCTTCCAGCATTCAGAAGAAAGATTGCCAGATTAATATACTAGAAGGAGGAGGAGTATTGGATACACTTTTCTGATTCTAATATATAAATACAACACTTTATTATTATTATTATTGTGACTAGAAAAGCAGTTTATTTACACTCTAATATTTTAGAAATTCTCTTTGTCTCTAAACCAGCCCATTATAAAATCCATTTTTCTAAAGCAGTTGTCTAATTTGTATTTTTACCTCATCATTTTATTTTTTATTAAGTTTTAAATAAATCATCATGTATCTGGTGCTCGCACTAGGTAACACCTATTCCAGAAGCAGTGAAACCACTATCATCAGGTCTATTTTAAGAATTAAGTGCTATTTAAGGATACAAGAGGAAGAGCATTATTTATTTTTTATCGCTTTTTTATAATTTTAAAGGAGAAAAATAAACATGCATGCCAGGTGGGGTTTTGGAAGCTCTCAGAGTTTATTCTAAATTTCTTATTATAAAAGGATAGTTCCCATGGTAACAATTACATCATTTGGCACACATACTACCTAAGGAAAACAGAACCATTTATTAAAGAAATACACGTTCACCATTGTGTGATGTGAATTGATTTACTTGTTGCCTAATTATGTTCCCTAAAACTAGGAGATTGCAACAGTTTTCAATATCAGCATGACCACTTGCTTGTCAAAATTATCCTTTCTGCTCCCAGTTCTTTGCAGCTCCAAAACTCCTTCTGTCATTCATTTCTTAGAAGCCACTGTTCAATAGTGTTCAACATGACACTGATCAACTACTGTTGAAACAGAACCTACTCTACCTGTGCCATTTCTTCCTGGATGCTTATGGTCTTATGATCTTTCTTCTTCTAATGTTGAATGGTATTGGAGATTTTCTGTATGAAATGAAATGAAATGAAGTGAAATTAAAAAAAAAAAAAAAAAAGCTGACTTCTAGAAATGGAAGGTCTTTCTAGGGGTATTTGTCTTAAAATGTTTTTCACACATTTATCTATCTTCTTGAAAAACAATTTGGATTACAGTCTTACAGGACTATGCAAAGGACAACTACTTTTTGTACTCACTGCTCTACATAAAACCCATTTACAAATACTACAGATGCAGTCCAATAAAGACCTATAAGCAAGAGGTGATGTTATCCAATACCTAACTTTTCCTATTGGTCAATATTTTCTCTCACTTTTTTTTCCCCATTCTGTGGGTTTTTAATTTAATTTCTGCCTCTCAGACTGTAATCTCTCTTGAGTACCTGTCTCAGTTCTTTGGGATGTTAAAAACCTAATTCTTTCTTCCTTTCCTAACAATTAATTATTATCACCTATTATCTCTGCCTGAGCTTGAAGTAATTCTCTTGACTCCTTCTTAATTTTTGCTGGTTACTGCATAAGACTCTGCTTTTTGATAAAACAAGAAAATCCTTCTGTCCTTCTGATTTGTAATTTCTCTAGTGGTTATTTGAATTCTATCTTTCTTTTTCTAAACAAAATTGGGAGTATACTAGGACATGCCTGTGCTTGTCAATCTGGAAAAAAAATTGTAGGGTGGATATTTACTGCCTTAAGCTTCATGAGTCAGGAAAAAAACCAACCAAACAAAAACAAAACAAACAACCCCCCCACAAACTATCTTCTTTTTTTTTTTTTTTTAACTTATGAGGGCACACATTTTCTAAAGATTTAAAACACAGTGTTGAAACACTAAAATGGACACACAATCTGCCTGTAACCGTGCACCCCTGAAAAAATGCTGCAACAATTCTGCTACTGTCTCCTTAGGATAAGTGCTGTTTAAATTCATTCATTTCCTGGGAAATGATTTTCTGATCCATCAAGGCAAATAGGTACTGTGGGATGCAAAATTAATCAAGAAAAAGGAAATGAGGTATTTTTTTTTTTTTTTTTTTTTTTTTTTTATGTTGCTTTCTCTCAAAGAAACCTCTAAGTATTACAGCGGACTAAAGTGAAGTCAAGTGGCCAAAGATAAGGGGAAGAACAGAACAGAAGTCAGAAAAGGGCTGAGCCAGACATTTTTGAGACACAGAAGAACAAAGTCTTTTGTGGATTACTGAATTTCACTAATGTGAATGGTATTCTACAGAAAGGCATTCTACAGAAAGTCTTTTCTCTTTGTCCTGGATATAGGAATTTCAAAAGAAACAGTCCAAAAATGCCTTCAAATTAAGGTTGTAAGTTCATAGCTTTTCAAGGGCAATTTGCCCTGAATTCTTGAGTTGCGTTGGAATTATTTCTTCTCAGAACCAGTTAATAGAGAATTAAAGAGAGTCAGTTTTGTAAAATTGCCACTGTTTGGTAAAAGCCTGTATATGACTATGTACTCATAAATATATGACCAGATTCATCTTCCTAATTGATCCAGCTCCTTTACATCCCCCTTCAGGGTTAGAATAGGTAGTGCCTTAGTTTCAAGGGCTTTTATTTTTCTTGACATTTTTGCATAGTTGAAAACACTTGGATGTCTTTTTCAATTTCATAAAGAGGTTTAGAGGAAGCTATTTCCTCTTAACACTCCTCTTTTTGCAGTGCAGTGCCTGGTATTCCCAAGTTCTTACTTATGACCTTTCATGCTGGAGACAGATTACACCTAAACAGACAACACCTCAGTCTTCAGAGAAGGCTTTCACATCAGAAAAAGATGAAATAAAAGTGAAGACAATGTAGCACTTTCATTACTTTCAAAGGTCTGCAAGTCTCTAGTGCTTTAACAAAAAAAAAGTGATGAAATTCCTGGCCATGCACTTATATGACCTTGGTGGAACTCCTACAAGGAGTAAAAAGATTAATTTGCTATTTAGAAACATTTTTTTAATTAATATGTTATTAATCCAAATATGTATGGTGAGACTTGAAAATTGGACTCAGTTTGTGTTTAATTTTTCCTCAGGGTCTAGGCCCAGGAGCCCAAGGATTCTTGTATCTTCCATAAGAAATTAAAGAGGGAATCTCTGCTAGTGAGATCCTCTCAGTCTGGCTAATATAAGACTCATAAAAGTGGATCCCTGCAATGGCCGAGTGACTGATAAGCTAATAGGATGCTGACTCTATGACTACTCTATCACTCTAATTCACCATAAATCTGCCCTACAACCAAAAGAAGCAATCTGATTCCCATATCTGCACAGAGCAAAAGCCTTTTTCCAGCCAGATGGCCAAAGAAACAGATTATGTCACTGATCCGGTACATAACTCCTTGTTTATTTTCTTGATTTATATGTCATGCAGATCAATTTGCATTGCTTCATGAATATAAGTGTTAACATATAGGAATGGTAGCTGGGGACAAGAAGTGTGACCATCCTTTTGAACAGCAAAAGTGAATTTATTGCATTTAAAAATGGTTGTATATCTGTGAACTGACTAGATCATAACAACTTCTGTTGCATAGAGCAACTGCATAGAGCACTCCTTAAATTTTCAGCTGTGCTTTTCATCCTGAGATGGACTGTCAAGAGAGAATATCTTCTCTCCTGCAGTTAGCCTCCCCTAAGGCCTGGGAAGGCAGCAGCTACAAATACCATCCCCTAGGCTGTATCGCTCTTTTAACAGGACGATTGGCTGTATTCATCCAAATGTAAGTGAGGCCAGCTAGGAGAATGCTCAGTTACTCTACCATTCTTAAGCTTCTGTTGCCCAAGATGATGCTCTGCATACAATGTTATCCAAGTAGTTAGTAAACTGAACTCATGCTTCAGTTTAAAGCAGTTAGAGAAAATCTAAAGTGAAATTCAATGTGCAAAACATTCAATCAAAAACTAAATTGCAATCCCAGTTGTGGAGCAATTCCAAGAAAAGGCAAGTCAGTCTGGTAACAAGAATGCAGAGTGATGCAGGCTCAACAATTTACTTTTCTTCTTAACGGATAAATGAAAATTATGTTCTCAGTGCCAGGCACGTTCTACTACAAGCATAATTAAGGCATTGATTCTGATCTAAATTAGAAACACAAGGAAAAGAGAGGAATAGGAGATTTGCCTTTGACTTCAGTATAGCAGGAATTAGCCATTAAATTTTGTTTGTTTATTATTATTATTATTATTATTATTATTATTATTATTATTATACAGGACCCTTCCTTCCACAGTCATACAATACAAGAAACAAAACCTGAACATTCTAACATTAACGTGAAATACTGGAGAAATACGTATTTGCTATTTTCCTGTTGTGGGACTTGAGCACTTTCCATACCTCCGGTCTGGACACACTCTGACTTCATTTTGCCAGCATGGTGGAATGACATGAACTTATATGAACAACATATAAGGCATTCACACACCAAAGAAAAATCTGCGTGTAGTGGCAGAGGTGGAGCTGGAGTGAGCCCCATTAGATCTACACAGAGCATGTGCCTGTGTGAGACAAATGCTGGACATGTGCCAAGAACTTTAAAATCTCAGTCTGTGCATGACTGAATAATTATCTCAATTGAAAACCTGTTGAGGTTGCATCTTAATCTGTGTTCCTGAAACATCATTTAGTGATGCAAAATCAGAGGTCTGTAGAGAATCCCATTCTATAGGTTTGGTGGGTACCAGTGAAGAAGATGCATTCACATCTAATTATACTTTTTTTGTTTTAAGTTTTTTCTTGTTATTATAAGTTATTATTTTCTTGTTATTATAAAAAAGCCATATGTTTTATTTCCATTCATTTTTTTTCAGCATCAAGAGACTGATTCCCTATGTTTTTCTTCTGGTATGACCTCTTAGACAGATGAACTCAACTGAACAGTGTGAATGTCTCATTTTACTAACCACAAAAGCAGCACAAATCATCCACATAATGTAGTATTGACAGAAAAACAGAGAGAATAAAAGAAAAACATAGACAAATATTTATTTGCATTATTTAATTGGCTTGCTTTGGCCATGATCTCTGTTCTTTGTTATTTGCTCTCCATGTTAATTTGAACAAAGGGATTTTATTGGAACAAATGCTCACAGAAAATGAAGTTAAAAGTCATGAATATTTGCAGAGGCCAAACATATAATTCAGACAAAAATTACCAATATGGAAATGCTTTCTCACTCTGAGAGATCACAGTAAATCACACAAGAGAGCTCTACAAAACAAGGCAAAAAAAAAAAAAAAAAAAAAAAAAAGACTGATTTGCAATCACAACTTTGAAAGGGTAAATACATTTAAAAGGATGCACATTCAAACACATGAATGATATGATAGAAAGCATGAAAAAAAAGAGCTAACATTCATGACATTGCATGGAATTCATAGAAACTAATTAAAATTAGTTTAAAAAAATCTGTTTAACCTAAATTTAAAAGGAAAACCATGTTTTAAACTGTTTTTTTCTGTACCCCTAAAATGTTTTATTTCCATTCATTTCACCACAAGATGTGAAAGAACTAAGCTGAGTTCTCAGTTTTAAGTTTTCTTTCGCCAGCTGACAAGGAAAGTATGTTTTGATTTTGGAATGAAAATTTCAATAGTCAATAGTCCTCAATAATTTTGGTATTTTTGTCGGGGGAAGAACAAAAACAAACAAGTAAAACACACCCACAAACAAAAAAAAACCACCAAATAGTCAGAAGTAGTAGTGATGAGAAGAATGTCTTTTGAAACTGCTGTCTTGTTTTATTTCTCAGTATTTTTATAAGCCAACCAAGCTTCTCTCACATCAAGTTTTTCCCTTGAGTAGGAGAGCTGATGAGTATTGATTCAGTTCACAAATATAGGCTTGTGGTGCTGAGAAATTAAACTTTGTCATTTAGTATCAATCCAATTCTGTGATGTATTTGTTTATAATTTTTTTCAGAGTAAATTATTTTCTATGAAGTTATCTAGACAATATCTAAACATTTCATCTTAGCAAGAAAGGAATAGTAACAGTATCAGTAAAAGGGAACTAGTCCATTTTGATAGTTTTATGTTTCCTCTAAAACATTTTTATACAGCTCTTTTCAAGGTCTTATATACCTTAAATTATCCAAATAATTCTTACGTGGTTTACTTCATTTCATTTCTGTCAGCTCAGGACCTCCACAGAGCCATATACACAGAATTCATACCCATGAAAATGAGAAATTGCAACTGATTGTGCGTGATCTCTGAAAGTAACTAATTTCCCTCTTTAAGACTAGTTGAAAACAGTCTCCTGAACTGACCAGGTGACTGACTCATATACAAGGATGAGCTGGCTAGCTAACTATATAGCAGCATAAAACAAGTGTCTGTAACTCAGGCTTTGTCTTTATTGTTTCTACTTCTTTTTTTTTTAAGCAAGAAACATATTTATTTAGCCATGTTTTTGTTGTCAGATAACCTGTCCTATTTTATACCAGTGAAAATTTTGAAGATCATACAACTTATAGATACAATGTGCATTAAATAACTTAACGTTGTGAGCAGGAGTAAATTAGATAATTTTTGAACTTTCTGACTTGATTAGAGTGGAAGTGAAATGTATGAGTTTCAATTCTTTGCTTTCTGTCTACTCAGGAGTTCGGTTTTGAGATGTGATTTTTTTTTTTTTAATGGTAGTATTTGTTGAAGTGACATCGGATTTGCTAGATGTTCCAACGATTTGATGTCTTTATTGTTCTCATCTCTTGTTGAGTACCTGCAGGCAGCATGTAATTGGAACACACATTTTGATCTTTAGGACTTTTTCTATATCTCAAGATTGGATTATTTCTTTATTTGCTATTGATGTATTTAGCTTTTAAGGACTTTATTTTTCCTTTTGTTTTGGTGATTTGCTGTTAACTCGTGAAGACTCTACAGCAGCCAGTCCTGCAACTCAGACTCAAAGTGTCTGAAACAGGGCACAGTCACACAGTAGAAATCCACATCTTTAAAAAGTGGTGTTCTAGGAGCAGCAATTATCTGTGCATGATTACCTCCTAACCTGCTAAATGGCTAGTTCAGATCTCCTGCTGTCAGTAAACAACCAGGGGCTGATTAACAGTCTTCTTATAATTCCAAATCCCTTTGATGTATGCTGCGCTACTTTTGACCTCTTTTTTTCAATTCTATGTGTGTTTCTGGAGTAGGTTACCAATTTCAGCAGTGGAAAGAGAGTAATTCAGTGTGCCTGACCTAAAATGGAATATCCCAACTGAATCCAAAAGATTCACTTCCTTACCTGATGTTATTTTATAAACCCTTTTCCAACCCCCACAATATTCTTACTTTCACTGTATCTTGCTGTGTATCCCTAAACCTCTTTTTGTTCCTTTTTTTTTTCTTCAAGCCATGTAAGTATTTATAACTAAGCACACACTGACACTACTGCATGTAAAAAAAAAGACAAAGTTTCCACAACCCTGGAAATGGAATAAGGTTTTTCATGTTGCTTAAATAGTGCTTTAGTTTTACTTTTAAGACAATTGTATTGCAAAGCCTACGTTAATCCAGTTCTATTCGTTTCCTACCTAGATGATTGTTATGGGATGTGTAGCTTGTCTCTTCTGAAGTAAATGAAAATCATCAATTAAGTTTGCCTAATTCACCAAAGGCCTTATAGGTTGTATAGTTTCTGGTTAACATAGTTTCTGTACCAGTGACCCACATGGAATTTTTTTCTCCCTTTTCTCCAGTTTTTTGCACCTGTTAGTCTGTTAATAGCCTTCAGTTCAGTGAGAACCTGATTAAAAATTAAGTTGCTGTTGGCAACTATTGAGACAAGAGGTTAGCAGCAAATGTTGATAACAATCGTGTAAGAATATCCAGAGCAACTTGAATGAGGAAAGCAAAAGTACATTTTCTGAAGTTCTTTAAAGGTTTATGCACACCTCAAGGACAGCCTATAAATAATAAACTCTATTGATTTTATGTGAAAAGTAGGTATTCGGGCACCTCTTCATCTGAAAAACATTACACTCTTTAAAATAACACATCTTTACTCTTACTCTTTATTTAGAGTCCTGCTCAGTTTCATCTGATGCCTTGAAGTGATCCTAAGGACATAAGAAATGGTGGGTGAGGTTGGCCCATCTTCATTTAGCTCAGGAGATGTTATATAGAAGGATGAAAGTCTCCTCAAGCATTCTCCTTGCCTTCCCCCAGCATACCATCATGAGAGATCTTGGAAAGAACATCTTTGCTCAGTTCTTTCAATAATAACTTTAAAAGCTGTAGGGAAGCATAGTAGCTGCCATAGAGATGACTATACATCTGCAATGAGGAAAACAGGAAGAAAGATAATACCTTGTGTTACTCTGGAAGGGAAAAAGCACGATTTCCTGAACAGAAAGCAAAAGAACGACTCTCCAAACTTCAGCCCCCAAACCACAGGCTGCAGCTCTACTCCCACAGCAGCGCATGTCAGTGCCTTCTTATAGCATTATAACATGAGACCCACCTCTAATTCTCTGTGCTGTTTAAGCAGATTTTAATCGGTGAAAATGGGGTTCTTATATACCAAACATTGAAGGCAGAATAAAGAATACTAAAACAAATAAAGCAAATTACATGCAATTAAGAGCCAGCATGAAACAACTTGTTGGTTGTAGAAGGGAATACAGGTGACCTTTCCCCTAATAAGTAACGGTTGTGTTAATTACCCAATTCAGACTTGCCTCTGATAAGTCACAGCTATATCCAATAAAGATAAATGTGATAAAAAGGGAGTAGGTTAGCTGGTGAGGGTGAATTGTGAAGGAACAAGAGGCTCATGAAGAAGAAGGGTCCTGGAGAGTGAGAATTACTGCTGTGAGGTTAGTCTGGGTCTGCCGTTAGAGCCCGTTGCTGGGACCTGCAGTTGTGGTTTAGCCGGGTAAAAGCCTGCACTCAGTGTCTGCAAACTGATACCTGCAGTCATAGTTTAGCAGGAAATAACCAGCAGTTAGAGGATGCAAGGGAAACCTGCAGTAGGAGTCTTACTGCAGCCAGAGTTAGTTGGAGTCAGGATGGCTAAGCTGTAAAGAGGAATAAACCAGTAGCCTTTTTATGCTGTGGTAATCAAAGAAGTCTGTGTTTTGGCTCATTTCTAGCCTCTAATGAGAGGGCTGCTGTAGCAGTTGGTGATTGTCCTTTTTCTGGCATGGTAATAACATTCATAACTGGAACAAAATCATCTGTACAGGAGACAAAGTTCTTCACAGTGTGGTAAAAAATCTGGTATGAGCTGAGAATCCCCATGGCTTTGAATGAAGGGCACATTTTTTTGAACTTGCTTTCTTTGACCTAAACATGGAGCAGTAATAGGAGGGAAAAAAATCAAAAAAGGAGAACTAAGGTAGTGAAGGAGGAGTAGCCCCAAAAGAGGCATAAATATACCTTTCAAAATAAAATACTACATTGCACACTATTCATTGAGAGACAATGGAAGTATAACTTAATAGTCAGCAGCATAATTCTGTGTTATCCTGGGTATACAGCCAGACAATTTAGCAGTCATGTTCTGCTTAGATCAAACACAAACTTTACAAAACTCTTTTGCATGTCTTTCACTGAAAAATTTTCTTTATGTATTTCTTACACTGTTATTTTCTGAATATTCCAGAACTTTCTTCATCTACTCCGTAAGAAATCGGAGCTATAAACTCCACATTACTGATAAGTAGAACTTGTTTTTAAATTTGTCTTGCTTCAAGTGAGTCAAATTCTCCTCTTTCTATGTTTCTATGGATAATCTCACGACCGTGGTCTTTCTAACTGTTATTCAGTCTTCATTTTACATTTTCACTTGCCTCTTGACTTGGAGGGGAAATTACTTTTCAGTAGACTGAAATTTGTATTGTTCTCTCTATAGAAGAAAAAAGAAAGTAACTATTCTTCAGAGGCTGTACTAACATGTTTTGATGTTCAAAGCATACAATGAGTCAACGAGACAGCCTAAGAGTGTCTCAGACAAAGAAGCATATAAATGGCTATTAGAACACATTGGTAAAATAACAGTTCTTGTAGGTGAATGTATCCTCTGCTGTAGATAAGATGCCAAAAAAAGTCTTTGTAGCTAAATTATTATAACAAACCCCCTGAATCCTTCTTTGTCATTTCTGATAACTTTTACAATTATCCTTGTTTAATCTGAATATTTGAAATTTAATCCTTGAAATTGAACTTTGGCTGAACACTAATTTTTCACATAGTTTGTTTAGGACTACATAAACCAGAAATAAATTGGAACTCTGAGTCGACAGAAAACAGAAATGCCATAAGCTCTTCTGTGCTAGTTGCAACTGAGGTATATTGATAGGGTAGTTTACTGTAAAAAGTAGGTCATCAATTCACAGGTGTAGTTAGAAAATTAAGGTTCAGGGACAGATATTGACGGACTGAGAAGGAACAGTAGAGGCTAGAAAGAAGAATAAGTGTTTACAGAAAAATGAGTAGAGTTGAATCCTAAGAAAGATGCTACAGATTTTTAAAAGAGACTAAGGAAGAGCTTTGTTCCCTAATGAAAAAAAAAACACGACCAAAAACTAAGTGTAGCTGTTGCTGTGAAAGCAGATTAGGATTTCCTAGACTGATGATTAATAAACTCTGCAAATATTACTTTGTGTCCTGACATAAGCATGGACTGCAAATAGATGTCTTACCATGACAGTTTACTTTTTGTGCCATAAACCCAAACCAAAGCAGACCCATACTACAACAGCCTTCTTCTCCTGACAGATATGTGCATTATGTTTCCAAAGCCTCTCTGTTTTTTCTGCATGTAGGAGAAAAAGGCTGACAAATTCTTATAAATCTATTCTCAGTGCCTAAGATATGTAAAACTTAGGTTTTTTCCTTCCTGTTTTCTTGATGTTCCTCTTATGTCTAGAGGAGAGAAAATGATCTTTCATTTTCCATTCCTTTTTTTAATCTTTTCTTTTGTCATAAGCCTAAGTGAAAGAAGAAATTACAATCATGGAAGTAAAACAAAGCTGAATATGAATGGCACACATCGATATTTCTGGAGTTAATAACTTAGGGCACTATTTTGTGGTCTGTATGTCTATATTATGTACTCTCTCCTCTGATGCTTCATGTATGCAGCTGAGCTAAGAAATGTCATGACTGTAGGATTGCTTTGATATTTATGCAGAAGGAGAATTCTCCATTCCTTCCATTGCAACTTGCCACTTTTACTTTTTGGCCAGAAAGAGCCTAAATGACAGCTTATTACTGTCCCAAATGATAGGCGGCAAATTAAACATGTTACTCAGCTTTCACTTTTTTCTGTGAACACCTGGGAGTGGACAACATTTCTAGGTAGTTATGAGGCCACAGCGTGATTTTTTGTTATTTTTCTTAAACTGTGTTAATTTAATTGACTACTGAGGATGAGATAATCCCGGTAGACCCACACTAAATACAATTAACCTGAGAGTATGGTGAAAACTTCCTTGTCTTGCTGTTGATTCTAATTCTAAAAACAGAACCTCTTTGGCATGATTTTCAGAAGTGACCTCTGTTTTCATTATCTGTGCATGTTTATCTGGGGACAAAGCATTAGGTTTATCTTTCATTTTCTGAATATTCTTTTAGTTCTGAACATCAAATCCTTTAAAGTTTCTCTTGTTGGATACTCAGAATTGCCAGGTGCTTTTGTAAACTGTGGTCCTACTCTCAGCAGATATTTGCTAAATCCAAGTTATCATCACTCCTTCTAGCTTTGTGGTCACAAATTAAAATTGGTATGACCTAGTTCTTACAAATGTGGCACTTGAGATTTACACCCGTCTGCAGAACTGTCTTTGTACAAAAGACTAGTACACCCAAGATAGATATTTCTGTCAGGGAACATTTGTGACTGGCAACAATTTGGGGAGCGTTGTAAGATTTCACTGTTTCTTATTTTATATCTTTTTATTGTTTTTTATTATTTTGTTATCTATTACTTCTATTTTAAAAAGATAAAGTCTGACTGATTACAAGGTAAAATACTGCTTGACTCATCCTCTGCAGTAATGTCATTAGGGACTGAAATGCCTGCTTTAACACAGAAATCTTCATTTCCTCCTGACACTGAGCCACACTACACCTGCCAGTCTCCCAATAGTCAGTTTTCTTGCTTCTTTTTTTAAAACTAAGCTGAAGCATCTAATTAAGTTTAAAATAGAATGGCCCTGGGAAGAGCTCTTCTGAAAGCTGCAGTAGAGATAGCAGCTCATCTTCACTGGGGGCTAAGACTAGCAATATCCCATTCTTTTATGAAATCATGAGAATTTTATGTAAGCAAAAGTGAGACTTTTGCAAAGTCAGCCAGCACAAAGCAGCTATGAAACTAAAGAAAAGAATGTGGTATACATGTGGAGAAGAAATTAACTTTGGGGGAGAATGAGTGACTGGTAAAATGCAAATGGGTGGATGACCAGTATTTGTGCTTGCATGGTGTTCCTAGGCCTGGGTTGGCAACAATGTGGTTAAAGGGAGAAGAAAAATGGTTTAATAGGGTTTAGCACAATGTTCTGAAAGTTTGTTTGACTTAGTGGAAAAATCTCCACTGTAGTTATCACAGTCAGTGTAAAACTCTAGGGTCTTTTTCCAAAGAAGCCTTCTGCATGAGAAAATGTTAGGGCCCAGAGGCAGAAAAAGAGATGAGGAAATGTTGGTTGAGCTTGTGCATGAACTATGAAAATCAGCTTCAACTGCATCCAAAAGGCCTGATCCTCAATGCCTGCAGTACTGTTTGAATTTATTAACTTCAGTCAGCAGCTCACTGAGGGTCAGATTGTGATTTTGAGATACATGCCAAAACCAATGGACAGTATGTCTGAAAACTACAGTAAAAGAAAGCCCAAGTAATGCAAGTCCCTTTCCTTCAGCTCCATCTTATATCTAGTGAAATAAAAGAGCAATTTTTTGTTTTATATATTGTTTTCTTCACACTTTCTCAGCTGTATTAGCTGGGTTTAAATTAGCTATTTATTAGCTAGGAATAAAATCACTTTCACTTCTAATAGTCTAATATTTGATTTTCATAAAATAAAGATGTTCTAGCACACAGAGTACTCCTTAAGCACCCTACAAAAAGAGAATACTTGATCCTAAAATATCTGTCTATTCAAATGTTGATCTTGTTGATTCCAGGGTTATGCTCCCTGGAATTTTTTTTAATTTTTTTTTTTTTTTTCCATAGCCAGGTATATTGAATAAATCAACAGGTGCTTAGAAAAACCCTTGAGAGTTAAAAAAAAATCACTTCTTTTTGCAATAGACCTAGAAAAGAAACTTTTTTTTTTTTTTTTTTCCCTGAAATTTAATCTGGTCTAGAGAAAAATACTTAGAGTAAGAAGACAAAGCATAATCAAATACCAGTTATCCAGTTCCTCCCTTAAAGTTTGGACATTTGTATTATTATTAGATATATGTAGTGTTTCATATTTCTTAACAAAGATAGCCTCTCTAAGTGTATGGAAAAAATTTCTAGCAGTTAAAAAGTTTGTTGGGTATAGAGGAACTGTTCATTGGCAAAGTTGTAATCTCTTGCTTTTGTTCCTCAGGTATCATTATTAAAAGCTGAAGTGTCCTCCTTTTCTACTCTGTAACTATATCAATGATCAAGCAGCATTCAGAGAATGTAGAGGAAAGATAAGTATATACTTTGGAGTGAATATCAAGAAATGATCTTATTAATTCTTAGTTTTGGAGGTATCTTATTAAATCATAGTTTTGCAGGATGGTACAACAATAAACAGCAAGCAGGGGTGGGGGGGAATGGTGTTTGTAACATTTAGAAACAGACTATCAAGATGAAATCTTTGACAACAGCAGGTTTATTTATTCGCTTTGCAGAGCTGTACTTGTAAAAGACAGAAAAAGTACAATTTTAAATTATGTAAAAAGATAGACATATTCAAGAATCTTTACAGGAAGGGGATCCCCCAGCACCTTATAGCTTGCAATCATCTGTAATATCTCTTTTAAAAAGACAGTCACCTTGCCTGTGTAGTATAAATATCATCTTAGCAGAAAATAGTGACTACTTTTTTGAAGTGTTTTCCTGACAAAAATTAAAAATTTTAAGCATGGAATACGGTAATATTTTACTTTAGACTTTAGATGCAGTTCTATGATGTTATTTCAAACTGTGTGGCCTTCAGATTCATATTTCAAGTTTAAAGCTAGTAAATTATTACACACATAGAGAAAATGATTTTCTATATGTCTTTCCCAAATACTCTCTTCTTAGAATCATTTCTCTCTACTGGCTAGAGATTTGTGATTAGTTCTTTCTCCTGTGTTGGTAATTGATGATGGTGAGAGCAATATCTCCTCCTTTCACTGTTTTCTCTTCCTTTTTCTTCATAACGGAGGACTAGGAAATGAGAGGAAGAGAGGATGATATATATAACATAACAACAGAATATTCTGTTTGCCTTGCATCTACTCATGACTTACAGCGATATCATAGACTTCTCTTTTTATGATAGGATTTTTTTAAATAATTTTGCTCCCCAGGGAGAAGTATTATAAGTGAGTTTTTTCCCATATTTGTGCCTAGACAAAAAAAGTAAATTCTAGAGGTATGTTTAGCAAATGCACTACCAGAACACTATTAATAACGAATTGGGTGTTTAGGGAGAAAAAAGGCATGGTAACTACTCCCAGAGGCGGCCATTGAGATTTTCTTTAACAAAACATATCACCTGGAGAGCATTCAAATGAATTCCTAAAACTAGCAGTCTTTCCTTAGCAATTTCTCTTGTAGGAAATACAGACATACAACACCAAAAAGGTCAACTTTTAAAAATTTTGTTTATTGTTATTCTTCATGTATTTCTCTTTGAAGTTTTTACAACTTTTCTGGAAATTACTTTCTGTGTGGGAGATGTCCCTCACATCAGTGTGCTATCAATGTTTACACCCCTGGAGCACTGCACTTCATGATGATCCAGCTCAGATCAGCCAGGTGCTGCCCTAGATAGCTGTGTTTCCCTGTGGGCACACCCTGGTTTGTAATGTAAGCATGCAACCTACTTTAAAAATTCCCACCCACATACACAGAAGCACTCATGGAGTTAGCCTTTTCCTTGCTGAAAGCAAGACTTTTAGGAAATACCCTCACTGGAGTATTCACATTTCTACTTGATAAGCAAATCAGTAACAGGGGAGCCTGTAATTTGGTTTAGTGTGACCTAGCTCTCAGATATGCAGCCAGTAATGTTTTTGTTGTGTTTTTTTGTGTTTTGAGGTGGGTTTTTTTTGCTACAGTAAAATAATTACTAAAGTAATTATTATGTGATTCTGTTTATTAAGCAAACCTCCACCTCATTGAAATATTGTTCTTTATAAGCTTTCCAAAAGGCAACACAGTTTAACCAACGTAGAAATTTTCAGGCCTTTATGGATAATTTATAAAGAAGTGGCATGATATGGTGGGTTAACCCTGGCTGTATGCCAAATGCCCACCAGAGCCATTCCATCAGTCCCCTCTTCAGCCTGAAAGGTGAGGAAAAAATCCAAGAGGCTCATAGGATAAGAACAGGGAGAGATCACTGACCAATTACCACCATGGGCAAGACAGACTGAGCTTGGGGATATCAGTTTAATTATTTTGAATCAAATCAGAGTAGGATAATGAGAAATGAAAAAAAGTTTTGAAAAAACCCAAACTTCCCTCCAATCCTCCTTTTCTCCCAGGATCAACTTCACTTTCAATTTTCTCCACTTCCCAGTGGTGCTGGGGCACAGAGAATGGGGGTTGTGGGCAGTCCACCACATGTTGTCTTTGCTGCTCCTTCCTCCTCAGGGAGAGGACTCACACTCTTCCCCTGCTCCAGGGTCTCTCCCACATGAGACAGCCTTCAACAACTTCTCCACTATGAGTCCTTCACAAAGGCTGCAGTTCTTCATGCAGATCATCCACAGGGTCACAAATCCTGTCAGCAAACATGCTCCACTGTGGGCTCCTCTCTTCATGTGTCCACAGGTCCTGCTTCAGCACAGGCTTCCCACAGGGCTATACCCTCCATTAGGCACATCCACCTGTTTCAGTGTGAGGTCATATATGGGCTGCAGATGTATCTCTGCTCCACCATAGACCTACAGGAGCTGCAGGGGAATGTGACCCAGTGCCTGCAGCACCTCCTGACACTGGCGTCTGCAGAGTGATTTCTATCACATATTCTCACTCCTCTTTTTAGCTGCAGTTGTGTAGTCATTTTCTCCCTCAAATATGTTCTATTCCAGAGGCACTGCGACTGTCTCTGATGGATTCAGCCTCAGCCAGGAGTGGATCTGTCTTGGCACTGGTTGGCATGGTCTCTGTCAGGCACAGGGGAAGCTTATGGCAAGTTCCCACGGAAGCCACCCCTGAATCCCCCTATGTTTCCAAAACCTTGTTATGCAAGTTCGATACATATGACTAGGAAAATATTTAAAGATCACATACAGAGCAGACCACAGAACACTCTTACTGGAGTTTTATTTAGAAAAAATAGCATAAGAAAAAACAGCACCAAAATCAAACAAAACAAACAAACAAAACCCAAACAAAGAAAAACACCACAAAACACAATACCCCTATGAAAGGCTAAAGGAGACTTTGATCCTAGATTGCAGAGTATGTAGTCAACCACAATGTAATAGTAACATGATTCTTGTTCTACTTGTTAATAAAAAGTTTAAAACTTCTTACAGAAATCTGTGGGAATTGTTGAACCTGACGTTAGGTTTCAGGATAAAATTCAAACTTATGCCCTGCTGGCAGTAAGGAAAAGGCCTGATAAAAGGCAGTAGCTTAAGCAGGATATAGGTAATATCTAGGCATTCAATGCTTCTGATGTCCCTACAAAGCAGTAAATTTCCTTCTACATCATTAATTCTATATAATCCAAATGTCTGTAACAATGCCAATTTTATTGTTTTGATCATTTTCTTGGCAGCAGTGTTAGAACTGGTTAGCTACAAATTACTCTGACTGAGCTTCCAAACATGAATATGTTTATGAACTATGAATTATGTTCAAAGACATGTCACTCCTGCCTTCTCTGAACTCTACCAAGTTCATTAGACTGTACATAATATGGTGTTAATGCAATTTCCTTTGATGTCAATAGAGAAAAACACTGGCCATGTGCTCATTGCACTGGTAGGGATTCTGATGAACTGGGAGTACAGCTGCTGTAGTGCTAGAATGTCTTTCCATGCATTCCAGAGCAAGTCAGTAAGAAAAATACCATGTCATGTAAGTCAAAAAATGTGCATATTTGGTGTAGTTAGGTTTAACTATTAAGTTTACTCCTGGAGAAAAATGAAAGACAGTGGGAGCCCAGTGGGAAACTCATGCCATCTTAGTCTGATGTATTCATTACTGCCTTTGTGGACTGCAGAGGGAAAAAATAAACCTAAACATTTCAGTATAAATTTAATCTAATCAGTTTTGGATGTTTTCTTTAGAATGCTACAGTGTTCCACAGATAAACATAAAAGATAAAACATGTTTCTTTCTGTTGGAGCTTCTAAGAAAGCTTAGAAGCAGCTTTCTGCAGATGTACACCCAGTATCATAGACCTTTGCCAGTGACATTCCCAATGCTCCTGCTGGCAAAGGTAGAGAAGCCTTTATTCAGCTAACTTGTATTGCAGATTCTGACAGGTAACTCTCAGCCTGTGGGGAGACAACCTGTGGAACAAGGTGCTCTGAGTTGTGCTGGTAGAGCCAGGAACTGAGCAACTACCTGTGCTGGTGTTGGCGCATCCATTGTTACAGAATTTGAGGCAGTGTATATATTCATGATTTAAATCATAATTTAATGTCATAGTCACTTGGTAGCTGTGATCATCAACACAGCCTGAAGACGGTATCAAGCTACATGGATCTCGTAGATAGAAAACATAGATAGAGGGGACAAGATACTCATGCTTGAACAGAAATTGTTAAGAAACTAGATCCCATTTATGAAAAGTAGGTTATATAGAAGTATATTTTTCTCAATCATATCTATGAATTTCTTTAATACCCATCCGAGCAGAGAAATTACTATATCCTTTCCCTCCTTTTTTTGTTTACTCTTATGGCAGAAAAATGTCTGTTGCAATATGCAGTTTCTGGACATATTCTTGTCTATGAGGTTCCAGATCTTATTTAGGAGAAGAAGGTGACTTAAGAATTATGCTAATTATATTTTATAGTAATTTATTTCATTGATTCAGGACAAGTTGCCTAGTTTCCCAAGGGAAAATATGCCTGACCAAGCTAGTTGCCTTCTAGAGTGGAGTGAATGCATCAGTGTACAAGGGAAGAGCTACAAATATCCTCATCTGTAAGGCCTTTGACAGGGTTTTCTGCAACATCTGAACTGGAGAGAGGGGAATTTTATGATAGACAGTTTGGTGGACAGTTTTGGTTGAAAGGTTGCATCCAGGATGTCGGGGTTAATGGCTCAATGTCCCAATAGACATCAATGATGAGTTATGTTCTATGGGGTCTGTACTCGGACTAGTACAGTTTGATTTCTTCATCAAGGACATTGACAGTGGGATCAAATGCACTCCCAGTGACTTTCCTGATGACATCAACCTGTGGTGTGCAGATGACACACCTGAAGGACAGGCTGCCATCCAGGGGGGCCTGGGTAAACTCAAGAAAGAAGTGCGCCTATGTGAAACTCATGAGGTTCAACTAGACCAAGTGCAAGGTGCTGCACCTGGGTTGGAGCAATTCCTGGTATCCACACAGGCTGGGGGATGGACAGATGGAGAGCAGCCCTGCTGAGAAGGGTGATGCTGGATGAGGGGCTGGACATGACCTGGCACTGTGAGCTTGTAGCACAGAAAGTCAAGCAGGTCCTGGGCTGCAAACAAAGAAATTGGCCAGAAGGGCCAGAGAGGGGAATCTGCCCCTCTGCTCCTCTCTGGTGAGACCCCACGTACAGTGCTGCATCCAGCTTTGGGACCATCAGAACAGGAAGGAAATCAACCTATTAGAGCAAGTCCAGAGGATAGCCACCAAGATGATCAGGAAGGTTGGAACACCTCTCCTATGAAGACAGGCTGAGACAATTGCATTTGTTCAACCTGAGGAAGAGAAGGCTCTGGGGAGACCTCATTGAGGCTTTGCAGTACTTCGAGGGCTTAAAATAAAGATGGGGAATAGGCATTTCAATAGGACCTGTTTCAGAAGGACAAGGAATAATTGCTTTAATCTTAAAGACAATAAATTAAGCCTGGATATAAAGAAGCAATTTTTTGCACTAAGGGTGATGAAACGCTGAAGTAGGTTGTACAGAGAGTTGGTGGATGCCCCGTCCGTGGAAATGTTCAAGGTAGTTCAGACAGGATTCTGAGTAACCTGATCTAGTTGAAGATACCCCTGCTTATTATTGCAGGGGGTTGGAATAAGTGGCCTTTTAAGGTCCCTTCCAACCCAAAATATTCCATGATTATTCAGAGAAAAACTCCACATATTATTAACAACTGGTATTTGATGATTAATATGGCTGTCAGATGCGTCCTCCATTGCACGAAGGGGGCACACTTGGAGACTGTAGCAGCCTCAGGTCCTTGACTTCAATCCCCTCCCTTTTAAATGCCAAGGTTTTCCTCCCATCCCTAACTTTTATTTTACATAAGTGAGTTGCCATCAAAACTGTTTCAGACTAAGTTAGGTGAAATCTCTTTTCAACACAGACCCCAGATGTTGAAGGCTATTAGAGCTGTGTTCCATTACCACCTTTGCATTCCACTTGTCTAGAAGGCTGCTAGAACGATTTAATTATATTTTTAACACAATTTTCTTCTTTATATGAACACTCTGTTCTTAGCAATTGGAAAGGATTTCTGTATTCTAAAAATTCTTCTATGATTGTAAAAAAAAGCTATTTATTTGATGTCTTTGTATGTCCTTCTAGCTACCATCTGCCTGTGTATTGTTTTATTTCCAAAACAAATAATAAACAGATGATATTGTTCCTTCTGCAGTGTTTATTTACATAGGTGGGGCTTGCTTTATAAAACTAAATGCTGCAAGCATCCTGTAATGCACACACAGCTTGGTGCCTGCTGCCAAGTCTGACTATGATTCTTCTGAAGAAATTTAAGTCACAATAAAATAAAATATTTAGGAGATGATTTTAAATATCATGTTTCCTGAATGCTTTAATATTTCACAGCCTCAGTACTATAAAAGAGTGTGCAAATTTGTTATTTGCACACACAAATATGCACAATCAATTATTGATGTTAGGAGGACCACAAAGACACATTTAATGCATATTTATGGTATGGTGTCTGAGTTTATACTGATGTACAGCTACTTCACATTTAGATTCCAACCTAGCAATGTAAAAATCTATCATCTGCATAAGTGAGTTCCCTACATCTTGGCCTTGGATATGTATGGACATGACCTATCTTACTTATCTGACATCCAAAACAGTGGATAGAACTTTGGGTCTATAACTTCACCTCCATTAATTAAATGCAGGAAAAGGAAATAGACAGTAATATTGAGACTTCCTAACTTCTTCTTTCTGTCCCTGAAAATGGCACACCTGTGAAATTGTGTGCAAAAAATCATTTTATAAATCTAGATATCATGTGGACCATGTCATGCAGGGCTGCAGCCAAGTATTTTATAGCGTAGAGTTTATCATTATATAGCAATCAGTGTATTTATACAAAATGTCTAAAGCTATGTACACTTAGACTGGGAAATTTCTATTGAATTATTCTGATCAGTAGTGTAAGAAAATAACCTTTTTGGAGGGGAATTCATATTTGCTGAAGAAAGGAGCAGTGTAAGCACATGGGGATTTTCTGTGCTACTGGAATATTAATGGTGGTACTTTTTTACTACACTCTGCCATACTGCAATTAGAACTACATCATTGAGCAACATGGTTACAAAATTTGACGTATATCAAATAAATGTATTATTTTGGTTCTATTTAAGATAAAAAACCATTTCTTGTTATTATTTGTTCCCAAATTTTAAATGCTGCTTAAATACATTGCAAAAATATTTGTATCAACTCTAGTTCTCTTCCAGCTTTTTTAATTTCTCACCCTTAATTTTAATACTGCCAATCATTTGCAGTTTTTTACCTCTGTTAACCTTTCAAATAATCACAATGTACCTTTTTGCACATTTAATATAAACACTTCTCAGTTTTTCGTCTGCTTATTTAGTCTGCCCATAATACTGCAAATTGTGGGCTTACAGACTGTTCACATTTCAAAGTGCAATTTCAGCTCCATTATTATACATGTTCAGTCTCAAATTACTAATTCCTTATGTTTCACTATCAAAAAATGGCTGAAAAACAATCAATCCAATTCCATAAACAATATAGCATTCTCCACATCTCCTTTACATCTGCACACATGTGAACACACATTTTTTTATGACAATGATTTTTGCTCTGTTTCCTTCCAGAAGCTAATGAGAAAATTTTGTAAAATTGAAAATTGTGATAAAAATGATTCCCATTGCCACAGCACTCCATCTGACATGGACCATCGAGTCTTGAGATAGCATGGCCACCATTTTTAACCTTTGAGGTCCTCTAGAGTGGTGGGCCACTTTGCTACTCAGCTATTTTCTCAAATATAAGGTAGTGTAATGCAGCTGTAAAATGTCTGATCTTTAATATTCCATTCTGAAAACATTATCTAAGATGTATACTAACATTTTTACTAAATGTTTACTAAATGTGATACCTAGTTAAATAATTTCTTCACCTTGCTACACATCTGCTTTTTAACCATAATACACAGGACTGCTAACCCACAACCATGAAAATCAATAAAGTAGAAACAGTAACCAGCCTTATCTTTTTAATACCAGATCTCCATATTCACCTTGTCACACAAATGATAGAGAGGGTTTGAAGTAAATTGTATCTTTTTATTAATATAATTATTTTGTGATTACTTTTTTCTTTTCCTGAAATAAGAATGGACAGTGTATTCCTTACTCCTTCAAAAAGAACACTGCTTCTTTTTTTCCGGAGAAGGACCTGGGATTCCTGGTGGAATACAAGGCAACCATACAAGCCAGCAATGTGCCCTTGTAGCCAAGAAGCCCAATGGTATCCTGGGCTGCATTGGGAAGAGTATTGCCAGCAGATCAAGGGAGGTGATCCTGCCCCTCTGCTCAGTTCTTGTGAGGCACTCATCTGGAGTGCTGTGTCTCCTTCTGGGATCCCCAGTTCAAGAAAAAACAAGGAACTACAGGAGATGTTCCAAAGGGGGGCCATAAAGATGATTAGTGGATGGGAGGATGTCTCTAATGGGAAAAGGTTAAAGGAGCAGAGCAGGGTTAGCCTGAAGAAGTCGGAGAGGGAATCTTACCATTGGAAACAAATATCTTAAGGGAGGATCAAGAAGATGGGGCCAGATTGTTTTCAATGGTGTCCAATGAATGACACTACAAGGGGAAACAGGATCAAATGAAAACACAGGAAATTCCATTTGAATTTGGGGGAAAAAAATTACTGTGAAGGTGACAGAGCACTCAAACATGGTGCCCAGAGAAACCATGGAGTCTCTTGTCGAGAGGTATTCAAAACCCGCTTGGATGTGACCCAGAACAACTTGCTCTAAGGTGAACTTCCTTTAGCAGGAGGATTGTACGAGATGGTCTGCTCCAGAGGCGTCCTCTAATCAGTCTGTGATTCTGTGATTTTGTTATTCTGTGATTCATGTGAAGCACAACAACATACTGTTAAGAAGTTATTGCCTCTGAGATGGCCTATTTTCAGCAGCAAATTAAGTGAATATAGCTTATGGCTTCTATTAAGCCTGTCAATAGTTAAGGCTTAAGCATCAAAATGAAAGACACTTCTGAAATACTGATTGTAGTGAAATCAATGGCAATAACCTCATTGACATAAGTGATGTCAGTTTTCTACCACTGTGACATGCAAAATGGCTTTCATTAAAACTACCATAATTATAAAGCTGTTGATGATGCTAAGTCTTAAATTCTTTTTTCAGTTGGGTTGATATCTGAAGTAATGACCTAATAAGACTAAGTACTTCAGAATCTTGACTAACAATAAAAATAAAAATATAGTCACAGAAAATATATTGCATTTACAGCTATACTTTCAGATTTTAGCTACAGGCTACTGTAAGAGTAATGAGAGCCACAAGTAGTAGATTAATGTCCCTATTTCTTGTTAGAATGGTGAAGAAAAAGACAGATGAACAAATATCCATAGACTGCTTGACTGATTAGTTTTCCAGCCAGCAGACCTTCCCTAAGCATGTGTCCTCATTCCAGTGTGAAGACTCTGGGAGAAGACACCGAAGGGCATTTCAGAAGTCAAATAGGCTCCATGGAATGGCTGATATAACTGTACAGAAACCAGCAGGTGATCTATGATTTGGACAAAGTCCAAGACTTCTTATTCATGGGACAGTGGAACTCAGGAACATGGCAATTAATAATTTCTACCTGGAAGGATATCTGAACTGCATGAAAACAAAACTTTTTTTTTT
>VXBN01010329.1:483143-505069 GCA_013397395.1 Sinosuthora webbiana
TGCTTTTTTTTTTTTTTTTTTTTTAATCAGAAGTTCTTTATGCACACTGCATGAAGACATGAACATATAACACATTCAGTTATAGTGAATATGTCACTGTAGTTGGTTGACCCTGACTGGATGACAGGCACCCACCACAGCTGTTCCTTCACTTCCCTTCTCAGCTGGACAGGGGAGAAAAAATATAACAAACATCCATGAGTTAAGAGAAGGACCAAGAGGCATCACCCACCAAATACCATCAAAAGCAAAATAGACTCAAATTGGGGAAATCAGCTGAAATTACTACTAATCAAAATCAGAGCAGGATAATGAGAAGTATAATAAATCTTAAAAACATTTTCCCTTCATTCCTCCCTCCTTCCCAAGTTCTGCCTTCTCCCGCTCAGCAGTTCAGAGATACAGAGAATGGGGATTACAGTCAGTTCATCACACTTTGTTTTCCCAGTGCTCAGGAAAAGCCAATGTGGTGGTGTCTCCTCCCCCTGGAGGCAGCCTTCCAGAAACTCCTTGAATGTGAGTTCATTCCACAGGCAACAATTCTCCATGAACTGCTCCATTGTGGGTTACTTTTCCATGAGGTTCAGTCCTTCAAGCACAGCCTGCTTCAACAAGGTCACAAGGCCTACCAGTAAATCTGTTTCAATGTGGACTCTTCTCTCCACAGGTCTGCAGGTCCCTGCCAAGAGCCTTCTCCAGCACAGGCTTCCCATGTGTCCACAGCATACTTACAGGCATGGGTCTCCTCCAGGGTCTACAGGTGGATTTCTACACTTCCATTACTGTGTCGGGGGTTTGCTGCTTCTCCATGGTCTTCACCATGCTCTGCACAGGAATCTTCTCTCTGGCAGCTGGAGCAACCCTTCCTCCTTCTTCTGTGCTGGCCTTGGTGTCTGCAGGGATATTCCTGTCACACATTCTCAGCCTGCTCCTCTTGACTGCAATTAAAAATTACAACTGTGCAATATTTTTTTTTTTTTTTCCTTCTTAAATATCAAGGAGGTGTTACTGGCATTCCTTATTGGCTTGGTCTTGGCCAGCAGTGCGTCCATCCTGGAACCAGCTGGCATTGGCTGTGCTGAACATAGGTGAAGCATCTGGCAACTTCTCACAGAAAACACCCCTTTTCCCTCCCTGCTACCAAAACCTGGCCACACAAGACCAATACAGAAACCAAAGAGATGGGGTTCAGTGTGTGGCCTTAATTAATTTTTAAAACAGATTATTTCATTCTTAACAAAGGTTGTTCTCCATTCACTCTCAGATTAGTATGCCAATTGCATTATGGTTTGTTTTGTTTTGGTTTTTGTTTTTTGTTTGTTTGTTTGTTTGTTTTGGTTTTTTGTTTTGTTTTGTTTTGTTTTGTTTTTAAATTGAAGACACAGTGCCTTAATTTAACTAAATGTCAGGGAAATAGATTTATTTTCCTGGAAGGAAGATGGATAATTAAATCTTTCATGAAAATGATTAAGTCTTATTGAAAAAAAACTGGTGCAAAACATTCAATTGTAATTGACTGAAAGAGTGATGCACTAAGAGACTATAGATCAAAACATTTGACATGCACAACTGAGATGGGCCAAACAAGGAAAAAAAAAATAGTACTTAGACAAGAGGTAGACATCCACACATAATAAGTCATCTCTACTCTTTTGTGAGTCTTCAAGAGCATGACAGCAAATATCATTAGGAATGACACTGCCAAATCAACATGTGCCTGTAATTCCAGTTTTCATGATGTGGGGTTTCTATTACCATTTCCCCTAAAACAAGTACAAAAACAGGAGGAAAAAAGCAAAACCTATAAAAATTATTATTATCATGATCTCACTTATATTAAAAAGCCTTCTTGTTTCTATGGCATAGTAAGAATATAGAGATTTTCTTATTCTCCTTTTACCCCTTTCTTTGCCTTTGCTGTTGGGCAGTGTCAGGCTACTGTTGCTCTGGGAATTAGCTTACAAAGGCTGCTTTATTGCTCTTCACTGAACACCTTCCCACAGGGACCTTTAGTGTCACCTCAGTAATGTAACTAGCTGCCCCTAGTCCAGTGCCTGGAATACAACATTTATTTTTACCTTTGATTTGATTTCATATTCTCATGATGTCAGAAGACATTTGCAAAAGCTTGGCTTGAATTCTCATTTTTGTTATGTTGTATATTCTGACTGGAATAATTTAAAGTTTAGGTGGTGGAAAAAAGGAAAAGAGAGGGTGTCCCTGAAAAAAGAAATACTGGTGTGTTTTCGAAAAATCACCATGCTTACTTTTAAGTTTGACATGTATTTAGTTAAAGTAATAGTATGCAGACTGGTTCTAAACAAAGCACAAGTTTTAGTGCCCAAGGCAAAAAGCATATCAGTTTCCTCATTATTGCACATTGAGAGAAGCAGAACTAAGTAAGGGGAGCATAGAGGCATTCTTTTAAATTTAATTCTGAGTACAATCTGTATCACTTTTAAACCACTGAATTTAAATCACAGACATGGGGACTTAGCATTAGGTTGAAATTGGATATTTATTTCACAACACAGATAGGTATGAATATTCTTAGATAAGTCTTTGGATCTGTTGCAATCAGTTTTTTGATCATGTCAGATATTGGATTTGTTTTTGATTTGGATGCTGATACTTATACAAATCTCCAGCTGAATTAAAGATGACACAATAGTTCTCTTTATCGTGCAAGGTATTAATTTGAAACTTGCAAGTGGAAGAAGCTCCACTGTAGAAAGATTTTTAGATCAGTCTTGGTGGACACTTAATACAAAGAGTCACAGAATATCCTGGGCTGTAAGGGATCCACAGGGACCATTGAATTCCAGCTCCTGTCTCTGCACGGGATAGCCCAAGAATCACACCATGCAGCTGAGAGTGTTGACTGAATCAGGAGAGAGAACAGCTTTGTAACCTTACAGTGTTGTTGATTTTGGGTCCCCAGCACTGCCCTTTGGGTTATTTCTTTGCCAGGTTTGGAGTAATCTGATTAAAAAAAATCAAAAGGGACCACATTGCATTGTACAGAATAACCAGTGTCTATTACATCTATAATTCACTTCCAGTGGTTCATAAAAGTTAGTGACCATCAAATACTTCACTGCAATCTTGGCTTCATCCTGACATTTCTGACATTTAGAATATGCAAGATAGTGCTGCACTGTTGTCTGACAGGGGAACAGACTTTTTTCTTGCTCAGTTTAAAATCACCTTAATTCAGTAAGACTGAGGCATTTGCACAGTCACTTTCCCTATTCCAGTGTCCTTTGTTTCAGAGGGGTAAGGGCTTTCCTTACCTTTTTCATAACTTTCACCCACTACATTTTCAGGTATGGGATACAGAAAATCATGCATTGTCCTGGTTTTCTCTCAATTCACTACAGCTAATAATTCTTATTAGGGGAAATTATATTCTTTCACATGTCCAGGTCAAGGTAGAGGCAAGTTAAGGATCTTTTTTTTATTCAGAAAAATACTCCCAGAATAAGCTCTTACTGCTACTATACTTGATGATAGAATTCATCTTGCTGAAATTTCAGCGCCTACTGTCTGGACACTGTGTGTGATCACAGAAATGTTGAATCTTTATTTACAGATCACAGAATATTCTGAGTTAGAAGTGACCCACAAGGATCAAGTCCAGCTCTTAAGTGAATGGCCCATACAGGGACTGAACCCACAACCTTGGTGTTTTATCACCATACTCTGACAAACTGAGTAAATCTCTTGATTCTTAGCCTCCTCTTACAATTAATGAAGAGGAACAGGCCATTCTAGGTTGCAGTTCATCTTATTAAAAAATAATTGGCTAAAATAAAACAGATAAACCATGCCTTAGGGTAACATAATCTGTCTGTTTCTTCATTTATTTTCTATAAAAAATTAAATTATTATCTCAGATGAAGACTTCCACATCTGAATAATTCCAGTATTAGGGCAGATGAAACTCACTTTTATCCCCTTGATCCTATTTTTCTTCACTGAAGCCAGAATTTCTCTTAATTTGTCAAATGCATAAATGTTGCATATTTTTGATTTAGTGATACATAGTTCACATGCCTTTCCGTAATGAAATGATACCTCTGTAGTAATGGGGTTTTGTTAAGCACATGGTTATTGACAGTTTTAATGTTTGACAAAACCAAAATCCATATTTTTCCTTTTTTTCCCCCTGTTGTCATTAATGCAGACACTATAGCAATGTAGCCTTAATCTATAAACCAATTTTTAATTCTATTTGTGGAAACAACAGTTGAACAGTGTAGGGGACTATCTATTATTCTGTTTTAATACAGATGAAAATGCCCATCTTCTACATTTAGCCTAAAATCTTGCTGAGGAGTTATAGCACAATATTAGAAAGGAATCTATAGATGCGTGTTGTTCCTGTGTGGTAAAGAACACTCCACTTCAGACTGAGATGCAAAGCACCAGAAGGTCACTTCTTTCCTCATAGAGGCAAGTTCCTCATAAAGCTAACATTTTATCTGTGTTTCATTAGCTTTTTTTTATCAAAGACCTGCAGGTGTTTTGATGTATTCAACAGAAGGTCTATTTAGCACATTTGGTGGCTAAAAACACTAAGAGGGATTGAGGACAAAATTGCCAAAGACGTGCTTCAATACCTCCATTTGCTTCAATGTATTCTATGCTTAACCATGTATACTCTGTTTTTTTCAAATTACAGAAGTCCTAATTAACATTTAATGGATCTTTCATATTACATGGAAACCTCACATACACTTGTTGTACAATTTTCATGCAAATTTGGCAATTACCAAAATCTAATTACTCACTTCCACTAAGTCAAGCCACCTTGTGACTAAAGAAATCAAATGCTACAGACTTATTTTCTAAGATTTATTAATGAGCTATTTATAGTACCAGGGGTGTTCTTAGGAACAATTTTCCCAGCCCATGAAGCTGGGTCAGCCTTATATTTATGGAATGTTTGTGATTTACTTGGCAAACCACCTGATGTCTCTGAGCGGCATTATCAAGTTACGTATTTATGCAAAATTCCAAGGCATCTAAACTGAATTTCTTTCTGTCTGATTGCTCTCCAGAACACATCAAACAGATTTAGTATACATAGGGAAGCACATATTATCTAAGTACTTCATAAAGATCAATACCTGAAACATGCTTATTTAGAGACATCTCTTCCTCTCAGGCTCATATAAATCTGCTTATTACAGTGGAGTTCTTTCTAATTAACTCCTGAGAAGAATCAAAACTTTAATGTAGACATTAAAAGGAATGTACTAGTAGTGAATAATTTGCAATCTGTTTAAGCTCTGGCTATTAATTTCATTGCAAAATCATGAGATACGCTCACTTATGTGAGGTGTATGCATGTAAAAAATGTGAAAAAAAATAGATTTGAAGGAAAAGAAATGGATGTAGGCTATGAAGGTAATGTAAAAATGACAAATTATTATTTAGATAAAATATAATTAAGTTTAAAACATAATTAATTAATATAAAACATACAATTAAGTTTTATAAATGCAGGTAGCAACTGGTTCTATGTTTTATCAAACTTGTCTTTTACAAAGCATTTAAACATTATATATAATTTATGAGACTTCATACATTTAAGGGCTAAGAGGACTGGGTATTAAAAAAAAAAAATTTGATTTTTCTTTCAGACAGGAAATAACCAAAGTCAAAAGAGTTCACAAACANAAAATCTACAACTACTGTATTAATTTTCTTCTGCTTCAGCTGCCAGTGTGATTTTTATTTATGATTTCTCTGCTATATTAAAAAGCATTGTTAGATAACATCTTCCTCGAATAATATGTTTAGGTCATAGTTTCATATAATTTTAAAATAGTATATATATTTATATCACATTTTTGTTGTTTTCAACACCAATATTTTAGAAACTTGTCTAGATTATCTTAAAAGCTTACAAGAAGTTAGAGATCAGTGTAGAAACAATAGCAACAAAAATATTGTACTGAATAGTGGGAGATGTCATTTATCTCTGTAAAAAACTGAATTTGAGATTTTAAATTATTTTTATAATGAATCACACTTCACCTCAAAACATGTTTTGAATATTTTTCAATAAATTATTTCTTTTGTACTTCTTAGCAAAAGAAGTAAGAGATTTGGTTTTCAAAGTATTTGATTTGTAAATATTGCCCGGTATTTGTTAGATGGCATGTTTTTACATGATTGTTAAGTTCCACATTATCAAAATTAAGTATGTTTCCTAGAAGAATTATTCATCTTGACCAGAGCTTAAGAGGAGATATTTTCAAATGCTTGTATGAAAAATATGTGTAAACAAAATTTTGGAAGACAAAGGAACCCAATTCAGGTGATCACATAGAGGTGGTCAAAGGTATTTAAAATGATGAACTTTCTCTGCTACTCCAGATGCATATCAGCACTTTGTTGAATTTGCGTCATAGGTAACTACATGAGTGTAACCAAAGTGTTGAAATTCTAGATGCTTATAGATTGATAAGAAAATTTGCAATAGTTTTGATATATAGTGCAGTATTTTCTATTTCTTAGACCAGAAATCTTAGAAAAGCAAGGGAAGACTCCAAATGTGAATACGACAAGATTCGAAAATGAAGAAAAGCATTTCTTAAGGCAGTTATTAATACACTGCATTGTCTCAAAATTTTGCATGAAACACTCAGAAAACTGCTGTGAATTACTGTATTTTGAAAGTGAGTCAACAAACTAGCAACAATAAAAATACACAGAAATTAACAATTTTTTGTTGTAAGTTGATCCCTCATGTTTATAAAAATAGCTTTTAATTATGCCTCAAGGTATTTCACATAAAAAAAACCCAAAACATTAGTAATAGAAAGCTTGCTTACTGTGTTTGTTATTATTTTTTTGCTGATTTGAATGGTGGCATTACGCAGGTTTGTCAGATTTTAAAAGACGTATTAATATTGCCTTCACAAAGAAAAGAAATTGGTTGGTTTGTTTGCTTTGACATGATAATAGAATGATCCATTATATAGAAAATTTCAGAAAACTAACTTATTCTTCTGAGGAAAAATATGCAAGAATCCATTCTCTAGATTATGTCATTAGACAATGAAATACAGTGTACAATCATTCTCTCCAATCTATAGGACAGTGGAAAAACCCTCAGATTTTCCCATTCCCTATTATGAGTGTGCATAAAGAGTGGAAATTAACCCTTGATCATTTCAAGTGTTCAAATGATCACTAACCCCTTGATCATTTCAAGTGTTTTAGATAAAAAATCCAATCCATCACCATCTTCTGTCTTATGAAGTGTAGGTCTTGCCAGTGATTTAATCCTATGGATGTTTATACTACTCATTGTATGTACTAAGAATAAAGAAACTCATGTAATTTTGGTTTGTATGCGCAACTGTGTTTGTGTATATGCATATATATTGATATGGAAGGGCAAGGGAAATAAGGGAAAATCTGTGCTGTTTATGATGCTCTCTGCATATGTAAATTCAGAGTAAGAGTCAAGAATATTATTTCCATGTACGATGGATCAGTGCTCCAGCTCATCTTTCATGGACCCCAATAGGGGAAAATTGGGGAAACCCTATAGGAAAACCCTATAGGGAAAGCCCACATGGTAATAGGGAAATTCATGTAGGATATCTTAAACTGAATATTGTTAATATTGTTCAATTCTGAAATTTAGAAATAAAAGATAATAGGAATCAAATTCATGTTAAAATTTCAATGAGGCAAAAAAATTGAATATTGTTTTAGAAAACAAAATAAGATGTTAAACTTCTGTTTTTTCAGGTTTCTGTAAAAAAAAAAAAAAGTGATATATATTTTCACTTAAGGTATCAGTGTAAGAAACTTATGGTTTTATTTCTTTGGCTCGTGCTATACAGAAAAGTGAGGAGAGTGCCCAGCCACATTAAGGAATACATTGCTATGAAGATACGACCATTGAAAAGGTTTGTGAAATTTTGCTTGTGAAAGATACAGACTTTTATTTTAAAACAGAACTTTTAATTTGACANAAAAAAAAAACCCCCCCCCCCAAAAAAAAAAAAAAAAAAAATCCTCTAAAACTAAGTTTATTCTTCTTTTCACTTATCTTATAAAAATAGTTAACACAACATCCAAGAAGTCAACTCACCAAAATTGGGTTTCCCAAGTCCAAGATAGAAAGATATTGTATTGTAAGTCAAACATTCCCAAATTCAACTCCATGGAAGTATTTTGCCACACTATATTGATTGTTTCCAACTACAATAATTATAACTCAAAAATCACATGTCAGCATCCTAAAGGAGTTTAAAACAATCATAGAAAAAAGGCCTTTCACAGTTTTCCAACAGTCTTGGACAGGAAACATTTTCAAAAACAGACATTTGAGTAAAAGACCCAACAAAGAAACCAAACCACACACAGGGCAATAGAAATACAGTATTTCAGCATGAACATGTATGTACATTAGACTAAATTTTCTGCAATTTCATGGGAACAGAATTTCATATACATAGAATTTCAAGTTTCACTGAATAGTGAGTCCAGAACAGGAAAAAAGGATTTAGGTTATGTTGGTTGGCTGTCCCTTTTCAAATTTCTAATTACTTTTATGGAAGAAAAAAAGGTGCAAGATGGAAAACAATGACTATTTAAAAAAAATCTTAGTACACCCCTCCCCCCAAAAACATCCACAAAAAAATCCTCAAGGACTGTTATGCATAGTAGAAGAAGTTCCAGAGAGTAAAGGCTTATTAACTACTCATAACAATTTTGTTATGTTTTGTTATGAGTAGTAACAATATTTGTTGCTTCACAATAGTATTACTGTTCATTTTCAAAGCACCCCCAGACATTTAACCTTGGTTTTCAGATGACCATTTGAGTGTCGAAAGAAACACTCAGGAAGAAGTCAGAAATAATCACCATCACAAGCACATCTTTCTTCAGTGAGAAAAGTGATATAAAATGTGACTAATTAAAAACATTTATCATCTTTCTGTTCTCTCCTTTTTTTGTCCTTAACAATACAATAATTGTAGTGATTGATGTCTTTAAATTCATGTGTTTAACTTAGTCATATGATTGAAAATGAGTAAAGTCCTTAGTGAATAAAAACACTCCACTGAATGTTAGAATATTATCATGTGATAAATTACATTCATTCTTTTAACTCTTATAATGCTTGTCAAAATTGTATTAAATATTCTCTTGAAATACCTCTGTGAAGTTCAAATATACCAATCTGTATGGAATATCTGCAAGTAGTGTACATAACACAGTATTTCAAGTTTATAAGTAAAATTAGTTTTCTCAGTAAATCCTACAGAAAAAAATGTTAAAATTTTAATTTTGGTCAAAAACCAAAACATGTGTTTGATCTTGACTAAATCTTTTTCAACATGCCAACTTCAAGGAGGAATAGAAGTTAGGTGTGTATTTTAGGAAGATTCTTGCTTAGGGCCATGGCTCAGTGTTGATAGCCTTGGCAGTGCTAGGTTTACAGTTGGACTCCATGATCTTAGAGGGGTTTTTCAACCGAAATGATTCAATGATTTCTCCCTAAACATCTACTTTTGGCCACCGTAATAAGCAAGATATAAACCTATATGCACCTGCTGTTTAATATGGTTTAATTGTAGGGTTTGCAGCAGTGTTAGCAGCAGTGGCAAAACAAAGTCCATCTATTACTTGTTTTCCAACTCATACCAGTCAGGTAGTGCTGGGAGGATGTCATCAAACTCTTTTCCTGGGGGAGTATTTTACAGCAAGCTTCAGCTATGACACTAATTCAACCTGAATTCATTCATGCTTTCAAAATAATCATTCAAGAAATATTTGGTATGATTTTAAGTTAGAGTTTAATATTTTTTTTACAATTTTTAAAATTTTATTATGTTCATTGATTTGGAACGCTTTTTCTAATCATATGTTACTTACACGATTCCATTTTTGAAAATAGACCTTTAAATTACATATTTTTATTACATTGTATTTATTATGTTAGAAAAAAATATATTGAGGCACGGTTTGGGGATAGCTATGGGATTTGTAGTACTTCACAATGTAACCAATTCTATACTCTTATGATTTAGAGAAAGGTAATAAAATAGTTCTATTATATAGAAATATTTCTTTTAACCTGTATGGATTTATCACCTGGAACTAATGAGATTTTAACCTTCAAAAATGGTGAAGCTCTGGATTCTCTGGCGCAGTCTACACACTGCAGTGTCCTGTTTTGATCTGCCTTTCCTTTGTAGTATCCCAGTGTCAGTATTTCATCTCCTAACTACCATACCCATACAGCTGAGATAATTTTTTGTGTTTTTAAAAAGTATAAAAAATCTCTTGTGGAAAACACTGGATTTCATGCATATATTACTGAGTGATCGTACTTTTGCCAAAATTAACATAATATACTTGTATATGTTATATTAATTATGATTTAACACCATAATTTGAAATATCTAATTTTGATTTCTAATAGACTAGAAACTTATTTAATCAAGTGATTAATGTCTCCTTAAAAAAGTTGTATTACTAGGTTAAAGTCTCAATCTGTTTTGAATTATTATCAGGGCCTCTGGCAGTTTATTTGTTTATAGAACAAGAGGAGTGCCTAAACACCAAGAACTGCATAATAACAATAAACATAGTCATACTGTGCATCCATACATCCCCATAAGATTTTCAAGGTATTCCCCTGGGTATGTTTTTGGAGTTGCCTGTTGGTTTGATTTTGATTAAGTACTCGGAACCTCAGATATACATTCCCTTCAGTATTTATGCCTGTTACCTCCGTTCTCCTCTCACAGGGATTAACAGATTCCCACAACTCTGGTCGTAAGATGCCAAAATGTAATTGCAGCATGCTGAGAAGGTAGAAGTAAAAGCTGCTTCTCATACAGTTCTACTGCTTCTGTCCAAAAGTTACTCAGTTACCCAGTTACCCATGACTGTGTTAAAGCAAGTTCTCAATTTGTCTTCTCTCAGTACCCAGTAATAACAGTGATACAATTAAAATCTGGACTCTCTGCATGGCGTCTTGTTCAAGTGTAAGGAAGCCGTTCTGGAAGGTTTATGATGAAAAGGAGGACCTTTATGAGATAAAAAATTTATATATATAACTTTCCGTTGTAAACTAGCCTAGTTCTTCCTATTTTATTCATGCCCAGATACTCATTAGTTTGAAATAAATAATAATGGAAGTAGTCAAAACATATAATGGTAAAATGCATTTAAAAGCAGATGGAACAAATGTTCAGCAGTTCTAGATTTTTTGTCCAAAACCAAACTTGGTTTTCTTCAGCAAAAAAAATGTAGCTCTTCCGCTTGGAGAAGGAATCCAACAAAATTAAATCCTTCAGAAAAACATTTAAAATATAAAAAAAATATATAGAAAATAACCCAATTCATATAATAACTCATATAATAAATAGTGCAATCAAGCATTTTAAAGTGCAAATGAAATATAAGTTTTTTCCAAATAATTTCTACAAACATTGAAAAATACCTGGAATACATACATGCAAAACAAAATACTTTCTCTTTATTGTATAAATCAAGAAAGTCACATTTTAAATATTTAAGATCCTCTAAGAGACAGAAAAATTAACTCAAGGAGGAAAAAACTATTAAGCTTTTATTCTTCTAGTTTGTATCATGTTTGTGTATACTTAGTGCATTTTGTGGAGAGTTCATTATTATTAAACAGCCTTTTGAAATCCCAGTCTGTACCTGCCTACCTTTTTCATACCTCTGACACTAGAAGGCAAAATTCGTAGCAATTCTTATGTCTAAGGCCATTTCCAGTTAAAACAAGAGAGCAGTTGCAACTGTATATTTTAATAAAAAAGGATTAAAAACTCTACCCCTGTTAAAAGCTAAACACCAAACCTGAAATCTTCAGTTTTACTGTAATTCCTGGGGACATTTTATTTAATACTTTTTGTTGGGATTTTAGCTATGGGGTGCTTTGTTTTGTTTTA
Source organism: Sinosuthora webbiana (assembly GCA_013397395.1). NCBI lineage: Eukaryota > Metazoa > Chordata > Aves > Passeriformes > Sylviidae > Sinosuthora > Sinosuthora webbiana. The sequence continues at coordinate 495,104 of VXBN01010329.1, forward strand.
AAATATTTTATTGTATTCATTGTATGTATTAATGACATTTTCCATAGAATTGTGGAAACAACACCTCAGGAATTAAAGTAATAAAATTTTAAAATTATTTTTGAACATTCTCATATAGTTTCTGATTTTCTATATCATTTAAAAGACATTACAATACTTTAGAATAAGTCCATATTTCAGAGTTCAGTACTTTCAGTTCAATCTTTTCTTACAGAAAATTATTTTAAGGTGTTCATTCACAAAACTAAGCTTTGCTTTCACTCCAGCATAAGTTTTATTGAAGATGAAAAGTTCAACTGGGCCATGAAACAAATCCATTTAATTAGAAATGAAAGATGTTTTCTAACAAACTTCTTTGCACAAGCCTCTCTCTCTTTCTCACCTTCCCTCTTCCTTACTCTGCTCCAAGATTATTTTGATTATTTTTCAAAGAGAGTAATTAAGCTGCTCAGTAAAGCCACACAATGACACTCAAGTGTGCGTGCTTATTTATGTCCATATTCTTCATTCACATAATCTAATTTTTTATTATTTATTTATTTATTTATTTATGAAAAATCTAATTTTCTCATAACCAATCTTTTTATTCAGTAATTCATTTTGGTCATAAAATCAAAATTTTCATTCTTGGAATACATGTGAACTGAAATGGGATTTTATCATTGCACAGACAGCAGTGATGCTAATAAATTAATTTTATATTTCCTATGGAATATACAACTTTGGTCACATTATGAGTCTCAGGAAAAAAAAACAAAACCCTCTTATATTATGATAGAATTCATAACAAGTAATTACATGAAACAACTGTGTGAATAGAATGCTAAACTAATTCATAGGGAGTGCAATAAAAAATACTAAAAGTTTTCTGTGGTTATTGACATAGTTTTATTAATAATTTTAAAATAACACCATAAAGTCGAACTTTATTCTACTTCATTATTGTTACAATCATATTTATAATATATCTGTTACTCTCACTCTACCTATCTACCCAGTCCCTTTTTCACATAAAACTAATGTAAATGTTATATTCATATGCATATACTGTTTTTAAACAAATCTGTGTGTGTATGTAAATAACAAAAACTATTCAGTATGTTAGACAAAACTCTTATGCAACATAAATAATTATATGATTTGATTTAAAATTAAATTTAAACTTACTTATATTCCAAAGGATTAAAATACCTACTACGCACTTAAGAGGAATGATTACATAAGCATGCAATATACAGTCATATTGTGTGAGTTATTTTTCAAGAAGGATAGATTTAACAATCTATCTAACATTTTAGAAGGACCAACCCAATGATAATATTGTTATACACATGTTTAAATCATAAAAAATAAAGTTACACAATGGAAATACAGGAAGACCTTTAACAGCAAAGTGGTTTGGGTTTAGCTAACATTTACCTCCAAATATAGGAAATAACCTGACTCCCTTCCTGAGTAGGTGACATGTTTATCTTACCTCATGCCCTCCTGTTCCTCAATAGTCTCTGACTTATCATATTGTGACCTTTATAATAGCTTTATAGAGGATCAATCAGGCCAAGACAGAACTGTAATACAAAGAAGTATTCATTATTTTATATTGGCTTAAACTAATAGAGATGACAAGTAAAACACAGGTGATTGATTTCCTGACCTTTAAAGTGTTTTATATGTAAAGTGCATAAGTTCCAGACATACAAGATATTTAATGTTAAAAATGAATTTTAATGTTTAACTGTATTTGTTATATGTTGCCAATGGAAGTCACGTTTCATGACAGCAAGATCTACTGTTTCATCTCTTTGCAGTGACGCTTCATGAACTTCCCTGATACTTTTTCAGTTCTTTAGAGTATATATTGAATTTTCAAAGAACAAAATCCCTCTTAAGAGCGATTCATTTTACATGACTATGAACTGAATTGGAATCAAGCCAAAGCCAAGTCCAGGAATTTTTCAGAGGCTAACTTTTCAAACACCCACATAAACTATAAATGTATCTTTGGGACTGAATATAAAATGACAGCACTAAAAATTGTGTGGCATGTTTTCCTGTTTTGACAAAAATCACAACCCATTTCAGAAAGAAACTAATGAACTAACAAACATCAGGAATTTATTGAATCTCTATGATTTTTAAACTACAGAAAGTAAATTCTGAGCACCCTCTCATAACTTGAGGCTTAATATGTAGTTCTTTAACTCCTTCCTATATTTTCTGATTTTTAATTTTTATGATATATAGTTCTTTGAAAAATCTATATTTAGGCCAGCATCCGACTACACTGATTCTGCCTAGAGACTAGAATGTGGATGTCATTATCAAACAAAAACCAAATTACTATCCTCATCTGCTCCCTAGTTAAAGAATTAATTTGTGACTTTTTGTTCCACCACTACTGTGAATCTGAAAGGAGCCTTCATTTTGCTGAAAATACAACAGGCTTTAAAAACAGCTTAAGTGGGTCATTTAAACACATTTCTTATCACCCACTGCCCCCCCACAAAAAAATCAAAACCGAAAAAACAACTTACATGGCCACAGATTAGAATGGACTCTTCTAACCATGGTCTTTCTTGCTCCTGAATTAAACATTTCTTAGTCACTAAGGTAACTACAGATGCAGAATGAAATTGTGTTTATCTCTAAAAATAAAAACTTTTGTCATTTATGCAAAAGGAAAAATAAATTATAACCATTAATATTAGGGAGACTAGACTTAAGTGAATTTCCTCAACTTGCTTATTACAATTTTGTGCTAGTATTCTAATTTGTAATACATATATTGCCATTTCTAGCAGTATCTATAAACCATACCACATAATTATACAAATTAAACACACAATTAGCAGTTCTGATATTTAGTTGGTGACTAATACTTAACTAATGAATGTTAAACAATATGGTAAGTATGTTTGTTAAATGCCCTTTCCCGGGACAAATTGAAATGTTCACCTCCTACACAGTGGTAAAAAAATACACAAATAGCACATGAAGCCTAAGAGTTTCTGTATTTGTACTGCTGGATGACTAGATGTCAAAAAATAAAACTGGAGGAAAGGGGTTGAAATTACCATGATTTTCTGCTGTCTTGATGTTCTGAAACTTCCTTCTCCCTTTCCTTTGTCTTTTTTTTTTCCCCCCATTTTTTTTTTTTTTTTTTTTTTTTAATTTTTTTTTTTTAAAAATGAAAAAACAAAAACAATGTNAAAAATGAACAAACAAAATCAATGTGCCTTTCAGAGAATCGCAGACTGTAAGGTTAGAAGTGACCACAGTGGGTCATCTGGTCCAAACTCACTGCTCAAACAGGGTCATCCTGAAGCGTATTGCACAGGATTGCATGCACACAATTCTTGAATATCTCCAGGGATGGAGATTCCACAACTGGACACAGTAATCCAAAAAGATGTGGTCTCCTTTCTTGAAATCTGGCAGGATTTGAGCAGAATTATTATTGTAATAATTATTCCTTTAGAAGTGGAAAAAATGCAAGAATTTCTGATTTCAATAAGAATTTTCTATTCTCTATTTAAAATTTAGTCCTCCTGGAATTTAATGTTATTACTATTAAATTGTCCTGTCCTTATCTTCTTTAAGATCCTAGTCTCTTTCAGGATATTGTCTCTCTCCCCAGGGCAGTCAAATGCTACATTTTCTGACAAGAGTTTGTTGGTGATATATTTTTACATTTCCAGACCTTCTAACAGGATGCTGAGTTAATACTCCTTATCACCTTTAACTGAGTATTATTGTAATCTATAACTTTCCCTTTCATTTTTTTTCCAGAATAGGAAAAAGTCAGAACTCCCAACTGTAAGCATCTGAGAAACACAAGTCTTACAATTATCAACATTTTCCTTAGCATCTCAGTCTCTGTATAATTAAATTCTTTAGGCAATTCCCATTTGAGTGTAGGCTACAGGATAGGATTCTTAGATTTCATATTCTTTACAGAAATATCATGAATAGCACTTAAAATTAACAGCACTTAAAAATTATATCACATATTTATTATATATAAATATCATTATATCACATAATATATCATTGGACAGGGCAAATCTTTAGTGACTTTAAGAGTAAAAAATAGTAAAATTGTCTAAGAAGACTAATACATGAGGAAAACATTAAAAAATCCCAATGCAGAAGAAGAGAACCAAAAAAAAATTATAATACAGAAGATCATATCTGCTGTTAAATAACCTAAGTCTTTAGGAAGGTACCAAATTTTTTTCACATTCAAGCATTCAAGATTACTATTATTTGGTTGATAATTCTCTCCATACAACTTAGTTTCATCAAAGAAAAAGAAGAGCCATGCATTAATGATCAAGTAAATGTTTTCTCCACTGCCATTAATACTCAAAACTCAAGATCAACCTGACACTACTGATCATTATCAAATATAAAAATCAAATTTTACTAATAAATCTTTAATTTTATGTTTATGTGTATATTTATGTATTGGTAACATGTACTTCATCTTTGTCCATAATGAAATATTTTGGTTAAAATGGTTCCAAGGAATTTTTTTTTTATTGTGCATTCACTTGTTTAATCTGAAATATTTACAGAAGTCTAGTTTCAGGAAATTATATGGTGGTATTTATTCACGGTCTTCTTCAGCACAAGGTTTTCTGAAAGGTAAGCACTGGCTCAGATTGTTTGTTTTGTCATCTTCCCAGAAGAAATCTAGATCATGCTGTCATGAGCTTTAAAAGATGGATCTGTATTTGTGGCATGTACAGACATGTCATGTTAATACCTGACAAGAAATATATGGGGTATCTTAAATTTATTTTCATTCATGTATATTTTCATATGAACATATACATACATCTATAGATGTATGTACATATATATGTATATACAGATATATAGACATATATATATGTATGTCAATCTACATAAATATTTTGCATGTATGTGCATGAAAGCTGGTGTTATACACCTAGTCCTGCTTACTACATAAACCTTTTTATAGCCTTCTAAAAATCTTGTTTTCATCTATTGTCAAAACCTAGTTGCCAAAAACACTTACACAAGGTATTTTCTCAAGATTTTTGTACTCCAGCTTTTTCAAGTTCAAGAGCACTGTTTTATTCTCACAGCTTATTTTCTCTGTAGCACTGGGGGTTTTAATGGCAATTCTACAGATCCTAGGCTTGAATTTCTCTCTCTAAGAAGATTGATATTATTTTTAGTTGAATACATTTTAAGTCACACTAACCATATTTTGCAAACTCAGAAAGATGCACTCATTACTTAATAAAAATACTAACACCAGGTACTTTCACAGAATAGTCATTTTGTGGAAAACCTAGATAACAGTCTCAGCCAGCAAATTTTAAAAATAATTTTCTTAAAGATATCCTATGACAATTACCTATTTACTATAACTGAAGCATAATTTTAGTTTTCTGTAACAAGACTAAGAACACCCTCCTGAATTTCAGGGTGAATAATTAACATGGACTCCTCAGAAAAAAACCCCACTACTTTTATTTGAAATGCAGCCTATCTTGTAACTTTAGAAGTTCACATGCACAAATTGTGTCATTTATGACAATCAAACTGCGGGAAATAAATACTAGATTTCTTGAAAATCTTTCGTCTCTCTTTCCCTAAAACATAAACTAAAATAAATAAATAAGTAAAGTAACTATATCTAAGCAATCATGGATAAAGTTAAATGAAAGTTTGTCTCTGTGCTAACCATATTTCAGTTGAAAAATGTAAGTAAGATGAATTAGTCATTCAAGAAAGTAATAAGGAAATAATAATGCAGTAGTGGAATATAATAATCCACCTGAAAATCATGTAAAAGGGTTACACTGATCTGATAAAAAGGAAGGAAAAAAAAAAAAAAATAATTTAGTCGTTGGCTACTCCTGAGCCCATCCTGATAGACTTTTCCTCTGTTCACAGTCAATGAAGAGAAGTAAACACTTCCAGGTATGATTTATTTCATACTAAATGAAATGCCTAAGATCACTCAGATCAGCTGCGCCCTAAAGAGTCTTCTTTTTCCCACTAATTATAAAAGGCATACACATACCACTGTCTTATGTCAGTGTCTGCAATGTGGATGCTCAATGTAATTAATCAAATTTCTGTAATACATTTGCACTGTTTTCCATATGTCAGATCCTATGTTCAAGAACATTTAAAAGTAGTAACAAGATGGAAGGATTTCAATGGAGATGAACAGATCTAAATGAACAAATCTTAATGAAGTTGGCAAAGCTGTTATCCTTTCTCTAGAAAACCTCAAATTAAAAATTGAAAGAAATCACACAAGCACATTCACAGACACATTCAGACCTTGTAAAAAGGCAAATATGACAATATGATAATTAATCAAATTTATATTTATTTAACAATTATAGAGTCTGTCAGACTGAATAAAGTGGCAGTTAATTTAGAGTTGTGTCCATGGCACTATCATAAGAATATGTCATATGCTTAGTCACATAACCAAATTGACATTTACAATAAACAAAGTGATACTGATTTCAGCAGATACTGTTGTAAATGACACTTAAGAGCAGTTAGTATGCCACATTTTCTAAAGAATTGACTTCTTTGATTAACTGGTTGGGTATGAATATTTATTTCTCTTCTCCTGTTATCCAGAGATAATCTTTCTCAGGGTCTGTGTCTATCTAGAAATTATCACCTTGATACTTGAGCATATTAGAATAATAAGGAACCATTGATTAACCACACAGTGTGGATAACAAAAACTTTGAAACAGGATGTTTACAGAAGCAATCTTTTAAAATTTCAAAGAAAAAAGGAATATAGGACTATCAGTATAAAATGATACTTTAAATTCAGTGTGACTTGACTCCAAATGTTTGAGAACTTCACTGTGTTAGAAAATGCTGTGGAAAAGGAGAAAGCCTAGATGCTGCTTTGTTCATCTTTAAACCCTACAAAAATATTTTTTAACTTAGTCGTCACAGTGAATACCAGATGAGCTGTTTTAAGTCATGTAAAGGTATTTTTGTAGAGTTATTAATGACTGCTTAGAAATTCTTGTGGCTTCCAGCTGCTGCAGACTTATTTAATTCACACTCGCCATGTTTGCCAGCCCCACATCATAGATCTTTACAAATATCTGTAAATCAAGCTGCATAGGAAACAGTCTGTTTTACCCAAAGGTTACCATCTACAGTCAAGCACCTGGTCTTGGTGGTACACAGGAAAAGAATTTAACTTTGAAAACTGTTAATGATCAAAATCTTGTTTACAGGCAAGGAGGAATCACCTTATATATACAATCAATACTTTTTCACTAGTATAATTGAAATTTTAGCAGTTTAATCCAAGAATCATTATTAGTTCAGATCCAATTGTTATAGAAAAAGAAAGAATAGTTCTACAGAGGGAAAAAAAAAAAAAAAAAAAAAAAGCCTATGGTTTACAGTAGTGGGGTCTTCAGTGTTAGCTTATATCCCATCCCTTTTCATCCCACGCTTATGCACAGTTATGCCCACATCCTGTGTCCCCACAGACACGAGGCCTGTACTCTAGTACCAGAAACTTTCTCTATGCCATAATTAAGTTCTCATCCTAAAATGCTGGTGACGCTGTTCATAAGTTATTCAAAAGCAAACCAAATTGGCTGGTTAATTAGAAAAATTATTATCACAGTTAAACCAAGTGAAACAAAGCTGCAGGCAGGTTAATAAAGGCTCAGAGAGTGAAGGTCCAACAAGCCTGAGTCCTGAGGCTTTCTTCAAAACATGTGCCCTGTATCTAGCAGTGTCAATGCCATATTTTGAGCCACAGGGTATTGAAACATAGTGCTGTTTAGATACAAATTAACATCCTGCCTTCTTCCAGCTCCTGATACTAGATGCCCTAGGATGTCAGAAAATGGAGATATGGAGGCCGGTTGATGACACATATGACACTGTCTGCATAAGTTCCATGTTCTGGAGGGGCAGCTGGTGGCCCGGAAGAGCTGCTTTAAGGCAGATAGGATGGCATAAAATGCTTATGTTAAGCTTGTTGTATATACAATCAATTAAGAAAGAAAGCTCTTTGAGATGGCAATTCATCCCAACCAGAGACAGATTTAACATGAAAAACTGACCTGTGACAGGGTGCTCTCTTATGACTACGAAAGGTAAATAAACAGCTACCTTACACTTGGAAACCTAAATTTCAGACATCAAAATCAAAATGGAATAAATAATCATTCATGCTGTATTAGCAGTAAATATTTTTGAGTCATCCTTTATTATATGTTTGCTCAATCACTATTAAACCACTCAGGAAGAGAGACTTCTCTGTTTCTGAATTCACATGTCCATACTAAGCTGGCAAGGCATGCTAATAAGTCCATTGATCTGTGATCTGTTCCAGAAATAGCTTCTATGGTAGTTGAGTACTGTTGGTATAGGCATACTCTCTTTTTAAATCTAAAACCCCTTACTTGTTTACATATTTTTTTAAACATAAACCAATAGTGTGAAATGGAGAATTTCACTGTTACACCTCTTAATTAATTTTCCTTTTTCATGCTTTGTGAAAGAACTGTTTCAGTCCTAACTCCCTCCTGTTCCTCCATTCGAAGAACTTCTCTCTTACAAAATAAAACAAGTTCTTAGACTTGTGGGAGACTTAAACCAAAGCACACTATATTGCAGATAATGACATCCAACAAATTTTCTCTATGATCATTCCTAAATGGCTGATCAGGGAGTATATATGGAGAGGAACTGATTAAATAATGATAGCTATCCTTCAGCTAGCACAGTTATCTGAACTGAATTAATCATAAGTTATGCTCTTTGAGTTCAGCAAGTGTACTGGTCTAGAGAGTATGCACCAAAGGTCAGCATGTTTTTTGGGCTCCCTGGACTCCATTTGTTGGCTTATGGCTCTGAGTTGCTTGATTGTAAGCTGTCTTTTAACTCTACTGAGGATAAGTTCTGGTTGCTCTAAAGTAGATTGTGAGTAGGTTTTTAAAATGTTCTTATTGGGGTCATGAATTGTCATCAACCGGGACACACACAAAAGGAAAGACATCTGATGACTGCAAGACATATTTTGAGTGTCTTGAAAATTCTCACTGCAACAATTAGTTGCATTTGATATAATGAACTAAATGGCTAGTTGTTGTCTTGCACTACTTTTTGTAACTTTATAACCTGAAGGGATCCTGAAAGACTTAAATTATAGAAATTTTTTCTCAAAAGTTTTTCTTTTCTGATGAATTGGTGTTATATTCTGACCTTGGTAACACTTCCAGAAAAATGAATTAATACTCCCTAATTTATTAAACATGTCATCCTCTGTTTTATTAACATGATATGTAAAAGGTATACTCCTATATATGCTGACTCACTCTTTCCTGTCTAACACTGGATCAAGTACACCTATAAGAAAGATGGGAATAAAGTTTTTAGCAGTTGTTATGGGACAAGGGGCAAGGGTTTTAAACTAAAAGAGTGATGATTCAAACTAGACATATTAAAATAAAAATTCTTTACTGTGGGAGTGGTGAAACACAGGCACAGGTTGCTCAGAAAGGTGGTCAATACTCAAGGTCAGGTCAGATGTGGCTCTGAGGAACCTGAGCTAGCTGGCAATGTCCCTTCTCATAGCAGGGATGTTGGATTAGCTGACCTTCAAAGGTCCACTTCAGTCCAAAACATTCTATGAGTCTATGATTATGTCCTCTGATGACATAAGTTTGACTGTTGTCTAACATTTGAATTGCATTAATTACTCTCTTCCTTGGATCCTTCATTAGCTAAGGCCATTATATAAGAAGTTTGTATCAACATCTACTAGTAAAATATGAAATTTCAATGAGTTTAAGAGTCTTCTCCATGGCTCTTTGCAAATTTTAAAATTTGCATCATATAACTGAGTCAGAGTTTTAACATCCAGATAGTCTTATTAAGGCTGAAAACTTTTTTTTTTGTTTTTTTTGTTTTTTTTTTT
>VXBN01010329.1:505079-515362 GCA_013397395.1 Sinosuthora webbiana
TTTTTTTTTTTTTTTTTTTGTTTAGAAAATGAATTCTGAGCTTGAAACCATAAAATATTCACATTTTAGCTGCTATGATGTACTCCCTCAAATGCAAATGCTAATACTGCTGTAAGCAAGACAGCTGAAGGATGTGAAACAAGGTCTGTACAGAAAGATAATATCCTTTATTAGGCAAAACGTTATGAGTGGAAAAAAATTAGCTTTTTCATATACTATTTCTTATTCATGTTTGGTGTTTGCCTTTTCAGTATGTTGATCTTGTCTCAGTACAGAGAAAGATTGTTTGTTTGTTTTGTTTGTTTGCTTTCTTTATTTTTCTTCTTTATTTTCCTAAAGGCATTATCTCTTCTCTGATGCCAAGATTCATTAAATTTATGAGAGATGGTGGTAGAGTTGTATGCTGTAGCATGAAAAGTTGTAACATGCTGATGGTGTAATATACAGTAATGTTTTAAGATGAAGGATCTGAAAATACTGCAGAAATCAGATTGCAGAAATCAGCCAGGTTTCATGTCTAGCAATTTATCTGTAGTGTTCAACAGGCCTGTGTAGGGTCTATCCTGCTCCCTTCTTTGAAGTACAGAGTTATTGGCAAAGTCTTTTACATCAACCACAATGATTTTCATATATGGCCTGACTATTAAGGACATATTGAAAATAACTTAAACATACTGTCTAGCTACTTCTTTCCTTGTGTAACTAATTGAATCATGAATCAGCCCCAATGAAAGAGACAGCAGTTTTGCCAGGCTGTCCACTTCAAGGACTATCCGTTCATACTGGGTTCAGCTGTAACTGTTATGTCTTTATCATAAAAATGGTATCCAGATTTTAATATTCTAGCTGCTCTTTTGTAAGGTGCCTGTGAAAAGGAAAAAGGAAAAGAGACAGCCAATGATGTAATCATAGGTTGTAACACTGAAATTTAACTGTCCCTCATGATAGTCCTAATCTTTCATGTACCTGAAGGTTTACTTCCCCTGATATTGCTTGCTACCCAGATATCATATGTGATTTCATTTTATAACAAATTTTCCCTTGATGTATGGGACTTATTAGCTTTTTTAAGTTAATGGAAGTGGTTTTATTCACTTCAACAGACCTTCCACAGATTAGATTGAGTACAAGCTCAAAAAGGACAAGTTAGTCATCAGTAGTAGTAATCACAGATTCAACCAGGGGAGGTCATACTTGATCATCTAGCTAGACCTCTATGATGAAATAACTGGTAGAGGGGGAAGAGCAGTCCATATTGTCTACCTGGACTTCAGGAAGGCCTTTGGCATTGTCTCCTATATGATCCTCATAAAATCAAAGAAATGAAGTCTAGTCAGAGTGTGGTAAATAGCGGCAAACCTCATGGGTCAGTACTGGGTCAAGTCTGGTTTAATATTTTGATTAATTATTCCAATGATGGGGCAGACTGTACCCCTCAGCAAGTTTCCTGATGACACAAAACTATGAGGAATGGCTAATATGCCAAATGGTCATGATTATGTCTGGAAGGACCTCAACAGACTGGAGAAATTAGACAGCAGGAAGCTCATGGAGCTCAAAATGGGGAATTGCAAAGTCCTACAACTAGCAAGGAACAACCTGATGCAATAATATATGCTTGGGGCTGCCTAGATAAGAAAGTTTGTCAGAATACACCCTGGAGAAATACACCCTGCAGAATACACCCTGGAGAAAAGTTGGGGAATACCAACTGAAACAGGAACCAGCAATGTGCCCTTATCTCAAAAAATGCAAAAGGAATCTTGGGCTGCAGTAGGCAACTTATTGCCAGCTGGTTGAGGAAGGTGTTTTTTCTCCTTTAATCAGCATTTGTGAGGCTACACATGGAGCCTATGTGCAGTTTTGGGATTTTCAGTACAAGACTGATGGATAAGACATGAAAACAATGGAGAGAGTCTACCAAAGAGCATATGTATGGAGGACACAAGTGAAGGGATAGTTCAATTCAAAGAGAAGGCTCTGGGGATATTTCATCAATGCGACAATATCTGAAGAGAGGTTCTAAAGAAGTAGCCAAGCTTTCTTTCAGTGATACACAGTGACAGAACCAGAAGGCACACAGTGAAGGACAGAAGGTCCTGCCTGAACATTAGAAACATGTTTTCAGCGAAGGTGACTGATCATTGGCACAGGGAGCCCAGAGAAGCTCTGGAGATATTCACCCCACCTTGGAGATAATCAGAAGTAATTTAGACATGGTCCTGGACATACAGGTCTAGATAGCCTTGCTTGAGTAGGGAGGTTGAATGAGATGAACTCCAGGGGTCCCTTCTAACCCTAAACATAATTTTATTTTGTAGTCATAATAAATACAAAATATTCCTATCCACTTTGTGTTAGCATGAAAGAGATTATGTAAATTTACTGTAAAATATTGTTATGAGTAGTATAAATGGATTTAATGTTTGAGTGTAGACATAAAGGAATCTATGTGTCATTTTATTATTAAAATTTCACCCTTGAAATATTTCTGTTCATCACCTCATCTCAAAGTTCTGTCAGATGTGTTCATTGAAATGGACAGTAATTAAATTCAGAGTATTGTCTGTCTTTTCTTCATGTGTGGAATATTTTTTGTCATTTAAAGATCAGGAAAACAAAGTATTAAAATCACTCACATAATTCCAGAAGAAGACCATAATGATTGCGCTGGATTTTAACTAATCTTTATTATTTCACAATTTTGCATAAGAAGAAAATAACTGTGTTCTGCTATCAATTCTCATTAGAAGCCTTCCATATGAAATAGACATGATTTCCACTTTTGTATATTATTTAAACTAAATTACTGTGACCCACGAGTGTACACCATCCCTGGTAGCTGGATGTATTTTCATCAGCTGGACAATTCTTGTTTATACCTTGGTAACCTGTTGGGGAAAAAAACAAAATTGGCTAAGCAATTAAAATTCAAAAAAGGTCACAGTAGTGAAATACATGAACATAGTACCTGATTCAACATAATGGACTAGGCATTGAAAAATTCCAATATCTCATTTTTGGACAGAGATTTTAATGAGAACAGAAACTGGCACAATATTAATCAGTATGACATGATTCCTTGAACATAAGGGGAATGGGAGAACTGAAAAATTAAAATCTCAAGAAGTTCTCATTAGTCTGACGACTAAAAACTGTGAATGTATTGGGTCACTTTAATGCAATCCAAGAGGAAAGAGCCCTCTCAATTTATCAAGCACTTTGAATAATAAAGTAAAATACTCAATTGCGGAGAAATGCAGAGATTATTTTTTTAATGTTATGTTATATAAGTAAGACATATTTCATCTTACCAGTTTTCATTTCCAGTAGCCTTATCTGGAATGGGATCTGTGTCCTTGAGCAATGCATCTTGGGTGTTCTGAGTAATACACAGAGAAGGGTAACTTAGTAATATTCATATGTGAGTGGTAAATACTCTTTTTTTACTTGAATCTTCTCTACTAAATAGAACAAAAGATGAGGAATAATGTTAATAAAACATTGTCACTGATAAAAAATAGGAGACATATAAGAAACACTTTATTCTTACTGACAGGAGAATTGTCTTTTCTTGTGGTTCTAAAAAATAATTTATTCTCAAGTATTTTGCTAGGGCACATTAAATTTCTCTAAGTAACATTATATTATGCTTATAAAAATTTATTTTTAATTTGGTTATTTATAGCAGTATCCATATAATTAACATAAACAGTTGTATCAGTAGGGTTTTGCTTGTTATCTTTTTGGTTTTAATACCTTAATAGGATAAAATGTAGTGGGAGTGAACATAATTTTGGGATGCTTATGACTTCTTATGAGCAGTAAGTTTTGATTTTCAGGCAGAGATTATATAGCGATATGTAACATTAGTTGTATTAACCTTAAGATTAGTGTTGCATTGCTAAAGTGGTAACAGACCCTCACTAATATTACCCATTGTCTCTGAGTATGATTATCTTTTTATTATTTCAGTTATTTGTACTTCTCGGCTCTTCTTAAGGTCTTTCAATTCTATGTACTAAGAGACTCACGAGAATGTTCTTCAGTTGCTTAAAATTGTTTGGCATTTCCTAACCCAGATGACTTTATGCTGAGTGTGGGTTTTTTGTCTGTTTTCTGCAAATTTAAAGTAATGTAAAATCCTATGGAGTTTGTTGGCAATACAATTTGTCTAATCCAAATCTTCTATTAAAATCTTGTAATATCTAGTGATATTAGAGAAAGTCTAACATGGTAAACTCGATTTAGGAGTAATACTGAATTTTTAAACTTAAAGGGAATGAAACCAAAGCTGAAAGTCACAAAGACACAGTAAAGTTCTTGTGTTGTAACTAGTTGCTGGGTATTAGCTGAATGATCAAACTAAATTTATTTCCTTGGCATTTCAGCAAAATGATATTAAACTGCAAGTTTAATTCTGCAAGTTAGATTTTGAATTGGCTATGATCTGACAAATTATTTTTAGAGTTCAGTTCTTATTGGAGGCTTACTGTAAAATTATTTAAAGGAAAATGGTGACTGTGTACTATTTATGAGGGTAAATAATCTTTTCCTTTAAGTGTGGTTTCTATATTTATGGGGTGGACTAACAATGATTACCACAAGTGACAGGTGAAAGCTGATATCCTCTGTGCTTTCAATAATGATCTCCCAACTGATACCTAGGAGGACCAAGAAGAAAGGGAAAGGTGAGGAGATGATATTGTTGAGAAAACCCTGCAATATACTGTTATAATCTTTAATGTTAACATAAATTAACATCAAAATAAATGTGTTCTATAATATCCTGGGGTTTTAATTTAGTATTTTGAAACTTCTAAATTACTAGATTAACCATAAGAGATCACCATATATTCTAATACTTTAAGATGTTATATATTTTTAAGTGTAGTTATATAGCCCAATGTTTTCTAATCAATAGAACAGTTTGAAAAATTAAAACAACTATTAACAATGAATTTTTCTAAATGTCCTTAACTTTACTATTTAACTAAATAGTAAAAGAATAAAACTAACAAATTTTAAAAATTGCTTCTGATGACACACCTTTTAATACAGTTCCTATTGACTATGCCAAGTTTCATGAGCAGACTTTCAAATTCTGACAGATGAAAAATACAAAAAAAAATTATAAGCTGTTATTAATCTTTGCTCATGATAGTTTGAAATATGAACTGTAATATTCTGGAATATTAACTAAACTATATAGGTATATTTTCACTGAGAGTAAGGAATAGAAATAAATTAAGTACATGTCCTTGCTCTGTTAACTGTTCTAAAAGGATGGTAATATCTTAGAGATCAATGTCTTGAAATGCCATAGGTAGATTTATCAGGTAATAGCTGCTAAAGTTCTGAGATATAATGCTTACACTGTTTTCACATAACAGAAGTTGCTATTACTGACAACTGGAAAACTCGGTCTTCGGCCTATACCAACACACCTCTATTTCCTTTACACTATTTTATTGTAAGAATGATACTTTAAGGCTCAAGGTCCTTATTATTCTTTGAGACAGAGAATGAGAGAGAGAAAGAAAGGGAAAAAAAGCAAGAAAAAGAAAGGAAGAAGAAAGAGAAAAAAATGGGAGAAAAACAGGAGGAGTTGGAGGGAAGGAGGGAAGTTTGGTTACTGTGTTATATAAAGTATTTTGTAACAGTAATCAAAATAAATGTAAGACTGTGTGTGCTGCTGGTTATTAACACCAGATGGATATTAAATTCCAAATAAACTACTCTTCTTTCCACCCCTCTTGTAGTAAGGAAGGGACAAAAACTAGAGATTATGGGTTGAAGTAAAAATTTACTGGAAACACAAAGCAAGAGTAAGGCATCCACAATAAAACCAGCAAAATTACACAAAAAGAGAAGGCATTTTCCCTTAAAAAAAGTTGTTTACCACCATGAACAAAAATAAGATGGCATCTGTAGGCAGCATGCCTGTGGCTTCCCAAGACAAAGGCCATATGGTGGCTGTACCCACATTCTACCCACGTTGCCATTGGCAACAAAGGCAATATGGGAGGGTGAGCTCCCGTGGCTCCCATTTCTTGTCCCGCAGCCTGAAAACAGTGTAGGACAATGACAAACCTCTGGAAGCCAGGTCATCCAATAAAGGTGATGCTACCTCCCTGCTGAGCTCAGTTCTGAGCAGGTGCCACTGCTGCCACTTCCAACACTCCTTCACACTCTGGGGTCTCCCTGCAGGTTGCTGCAATTTTCCTACTGCTCTGCTGTGCTCCTTTTGGCTCTGATGGACTCCCTCTTGGCTCACCTGGGCTCAGCTGCTGCCAGCACTGCTGGTTCTGATCGCTTCACCTTGCTGGGGAGAGGGGGAAAGCAGCCCTGCCAGGGTGCCAGCCCCACACCGCCACGGCCCCACTGGGCTCCTCCACGCCTTGCCACTGCCCCTTCAGCACCACACCCAGAGGCACATCACCACCTCTCCTCAGCAGCAGCCCCATAAAGGCATCACAGAGAAGGGGGCAGGTGGAAAAAAAGGACCAGGTGCAGAGGATGGGTCCACAGGTGTTATGCCGATACCCTCCAGCTAGAGAGAACTGGGAAAAATGTCTGATTTACAGTGGGGTGCCTGGATTTTCCTACTGACACCCCTGCCCCAGTGATGACTGGATGGTATAAAATAAAAATGGCACTAAACTCCAGCCCACCAGCCCCCTAAACCAGGAGACTAGATATTATTCCATACTAAGTACCCTATGCTCCTGTTTAGTTTCCAGACATTTAATAAATATATGTGTACATATAAACATAGATACTAATTGACTTAGTATATATATATTAAAGAAGCTATTGCTGTCTACATGATAGTTTTAATTCTGAATATTACCTATATCTATTACATATGCCTGCACCTGAAACAAGGGAGTAAATCAGATTTCATTGTCTGGGAAGGAGTATCACAAGGATTTGGATGCCCACAATTAAAATACCCAGAAGAAACAGATGGTCTGCAGCGGAGTAGTCAAGGACTCTTTGGAAGAAAACAGAAGCGTACAAATAGAGGTTTGACCAAACTGAATTTGATTCACATAAACACTGACAATTATTTCAGACTTTGCATACAGAAAACAGATTAGAGAGAATCATTTAAAAACATAGTGAAATAAATTATCTAAAAGAAAGAAGCGTAAAAAATTACATACTCATGAGCCCAAAATGTAAATTTCAACCAACTCAGTGCACTGACAAGTAATGACCATTGGGAAATATTTGGAAGTGCAAAAAAGACCTACCAGCTCCTAAAAGAAACTATACAGATACAGTTGTCTTGGCACTCTGTAAGGACAGAAAAAGATAGAAATAGAGGAAAACAACAGTTGGATAACTTTACTAAGTCAGAAGGCCGGAAAAAAAAAAAAAAAAAAAAAAAAAAAAAAAAAAAAAAAAAAAAAAAAAAAAAAAAAAAGAAGAGAGGATCTTTACAGTCTAGTAGAAGTGACAGAAACCTTAGATGTAAAATCATCAAGATAAAGGCATGAATTAAAAATATCAAATCACATAATTGAAAACATAATGGTTCTATAAATAAATTTGCAACATATTCAAAATTATAAAATCATTTTCATATGGAAGTTCTACATTATCTTAGCCTAAAAATGGTAGTTATGATAGATAATGAAACAATTATATTTGCAAAGACTTAAAAAGGAAAACCAGTATACAGTGTGGGCATAAGTCAACAGAGACTCAAGGAAGGAATTCTCTGGCAGGAAGAATACTATCTAAGCAAGTATTAGAAATTTACTGTATAAGTTGGGAGATGTATTCCCAAAAGTATTTAAGAAAAAAAGTAGAAACAGTATCAGGTGATAAGGAAAGCGTTGAGGATTGAAGAAGTCACAAAAGAATAAAAATCAAACATAGTATCTATCTATGGAAAGAGTAGCAGAAAGAACTTTAAAGGGTATAAATCAAGCAGTCTAGCTCTGATTTACAAAAGAATAGTACAGGAAATTATTAAGAAAGGAATTGTTGTAAACATCTATATAGCATCTATAAATTATACAGAACCATCTGATGTGGATTTGTGAAGAACTTGTGTAAAACTAGCTTACCATCTTTTCAAGGGTAACTAGTATAATGGATAAGGGAAAAAATAGACATGATACATAAAAATGTATTAAGTTTTTTAATAGATATTCTCAAATTACTCTTTTGTAATGAAAATAGTAAACATGTATCAGACAATATAGTGAAAATATTGTTTAAGAGCTGCTGGAAACTTAGAATATGACTTGGAAGGATTATTTCTGTTCCTCAATTTTCAGAGTTATTTAGTAGAAATATAAAGTATTTACCTTTTTAATATCTTCTTCTTCTTTATCTTCTTCATCTTCTTTATCTTCTTTATCTTCTTCTTTATCTTCTTCTTCTTCTTCTTCTCCATCTTCTTCTTCTTCTTCTCCATCTTCTCCTCCTCCTCCTCCTTTTCATAACCTGTAATAGCATAAAACATCTTCTCTTTCAAATAAAAACCTCAACCCCCTTATTCATCCCCACAAATTTAAATCGAAAGAAAGTAGCTTTGGGGTAGATGTTAGGAAGGAATTCTCTTCTGTGAAAGTGGTGAGTCACTGGAACAGGCTGACTAGAGAATCTCTGGTTGCCTCATCCCTGGTAGTGTACAAGAAAGAAAGGGCTCTGAGAAACTTGGTCTAGTGAGTGGTGTCCTGGTAAATGACAGGGGCTTGGGAAACAGACAGTCTTTAAGATCCCTTCCAACCCAAAACATTTTATGATTGCATTAAAGCAAAATTCACTAATTTTTAGGCTTTAGTTCCTTTCAGTTATTTAAAATAAGGCATCTCTTGTTTTTAAAAGCAAACTAGATGCACCATTTTATATTTGGTGACAATACATAAAACATTGATTCAGGAAACCATTATAATTTTTCCTCTTTCTTATTTAAAGGATAATCTGATATTTTTAGTGATAAATCTATGTTTTCCCTATACCTTGGTAGCTGTGTTACTGATTATTTTCAGGGATGTAAGACTTAAGTTCATTCATTTTGTGTATTTTTCTTCTATTTTCCACAGTTATCTGTACTGCAACAGGAATACCTGTCACTAATGTTTTGTTCTTTTATTTATCTTAGATCTAGTTTCTGTCCCTTGGTGTCATTTAGGTTTTTTTTTACTGTTTTGCCTCTTTCTTTTTCCTGACAGAAGTCAAAATGCTCAGCTGCCTGGCTCCAGCAAGTTCTGAGGATCTTTAAAAACATCTGATAGGGTCAAAATAGCTTATTTGACTCTAGCCTTGGCCCACTGCTTGTTTTGTCTCTCTGGGCACCTTGAAACATCAAGCTTTCACTGAGATTTTTTGTCTTCTTTTAGAAAAGAATTGGAACAGGAGAGGTATTGAGATATTTTTCTCCCAGATTTCCTTAATATTAGCAAATGCAGCTGCCGTAAGTAACTAAAAATGATTATACGGACTAAAGCACATAGTTGATGAGGCTGGGTAAAATAAAACTCTAACAGTAATATAGATATTATTGTATATATATTTAAGAAGGTAAAATATCAAAAAAAGAAAGGTATAATATAGATAATGAGATAAAAAGACAAATTATGGATAATTTGCTTATATAAAAGACAGCTGGTGAAATCTAAGGAACTTTTGTGACCTGAGATATCCCAAAGCTAGCTGATAGGACAGAGTATCCACAGGAGAAAAGCCAGGCACTGCAAGGCTGCTTAAACACATCTTGATGCCCAGGGTGAGGTAATCACACTAAGGCTACAGTTCCCAGAGAAACCAGACCCAGAACCCAAGCTGCTGAGTATTTTGCAGACATCACAAGCCACTGCTGCGCTATCTCTGATATTTGCACGTCCTTTCTGAGGTCCAAAGGACAAGTTATTTGAGCTAGTTCAGTTTGTAATACATTTAGTGGAAATGTAGCATCTGAAGTTTTTCTCCTTTCTTCTTCCCTTTTCTTTCCTCTTAAACATAAATGAGGAATGAAGTAAAGCATACAATGAGTTTAAAAAAGTGTGTTTGGAGTTCACTAGTCCAGTTTACCACAAGTAGCAAAAGAGGTGTTTGAGGTGATCTTTTTTCTTTAGACTTCATATTGGAAAATTAAAAAACAAAAACAAACTGCCCATCTGATTACCCATTTAAACTGGATAAGTAAAGAAGGTGACAGTTCAGAGTCATCTATTCAGCTTTTTACCAAACCTTCAAAACCTCTTAACAGATAATCTACTTAGTTGTTACTGCACCTGTTTTTGATGGAAGAGTAATTTTTT
>VXBN01010329.1:515368-544343 GCA_013397395.1 Sinosuthora webbiana
TTTTTTTTTTTTTTTTAATTTTATTTTTACGTTTGGTTGTCCTCTGGTTGCACTAAGTGTTTTTAATTGGCTTCCTGCTACGGGAAACCTAAACAGAAGTTAATGTGGCTTATATATTTGTGTTTCTTTAACTTTAACCTAAATGGATTTGTATAAGACTCAGCAGGAACTTGTCTTGTTTTTACCAGCAGGAAAAAGCTGCTAATTAAATGACATTGTCAAGTCGAATTAGAAATTAAGTTTTTAAAGTAAGAATAAGCAGTTAAAAGTAAATTACAGGTAATATTACCATGGTCACTCAAGAAGTACATTTCTTCTCAGAATGTTACTGTTCTTACTCACAGCAGGCTGACAGACTGGATGTAGGGAGAATAATAAAAATTTTGTCTATGTTTATGTTCAGTGTATGAGACAGCTAGACTGAACAGAAAGAGAAAATGATGTGCCACTAATCCTCAAGAGGAATGCCAGTTCAGATATAAGCTGTCAGGAAATTCTTCCCCTTACAATAGAGAACTTAGGCTTACTCTTCTAATAATCTACTTGTTCTCTATGTAGTACTTGCTCAGGAATTGTGGCTATTCTATCTATTGCATTTCACAATTGCTAAAACACTGGGCTTTCTTTTTTCTCTTTTGCTCTCCTTCTAGCCATATATATTCATACTTTAATTTCTATTTCTGTTACAAACCTAAAAATCTCCTCTTGTTTAAGATTGCAGTAACTGAGCAGGATAAGTAGCATGCTGAGTAACCAGAGCTTCAAAAAGGAATAACATGGCAAGTATTCCCTAGGCATCATTTCCTCTCATTACAATGATGCATGCTGTAAGAAACACAGTCTTACTTTCAAGACCTGAATAATGTTGAAATTCATGTCTTTGGGTCTCCAGTTGAGATTGTATCAATTACTGAACCATGTACCTGTAAATAGTTCTATATCTAGCTATGTATCTATCCACAATGTGCCTATATGTATGTATGTATGTGTATATGTATATATCTATCTATCATCTATCTTTTCTTATTTCACTAAAACACAAGTTATGTATGATTTTATTTCTGTATATGTATTATGTATATGATACTAATATGAAAATACATTTATGTGTGTTCACATACATTTGAATATTTGACTCACAAATAATCATACATGATATATTATATCTTTTTTTCTTGGGACATATCCATTTCCAGATAGGTGCTTTCTAGATTACTTTCCAGGACATTCAGTGGAAATAATTTTGTTTTCTTACATTCACAACTTTGACTTTGTTCAAAGCTAAGATGTTTACAAATGGATGTCTTGTTCTAGGACAACACAAGCAGTGTTGGCCCTGACTGTAGTTTCATCTAATAATAAACTATAGCACTGTCCATCTTGCCATGCTACTGAATGTGGCTATGTAACAAAGTAATTATTTATTATTATCTCAAATTAACATGTATTTATGATATGCATATATTTTATTACAGCTGGTCTTTTGTCTTATTTAACTGCTGTGCAGGTACTTAGCTAGTAGACTGGAATTCATTTTTCCCAATATCATAATACATTGATTTGTGTTCTCATACTTTCACATGGGAAATCTATCTGAATTTACTTCTATAATCAAATACCACATTACAATATGTGAATGAAATATTCCTCCCTCCATGAACTTCTCTCATATTTATTTATTTATGAAATTTATATATTTATTTATTTATGAAACAAATTATTTCTCTGTTGTCCATAAAATTTCCCAGTACTGTAAGTCCTGTGTTAGAAAACCATAGTGTTTATTTTCACTAGTGGCAATAAAGGATGCAATAGAATTAGAAATGTTAAGGTAAAAGTTTGGCTTAATGACTTCAGATCTTTTATAATGAACGCAAGTACCTAGAAAAAACTGGGAATTAAAAATAGACTACTGAACGAATGACTGTGCAAATAAAAGCTGGTTTGTATTAACCAGGTGTAAAACCCACCGTTGTGCTAGATATGTCTGCCTCAGAGAAACCAAGCATACTGGTGTGCTGTTAAATTCTTAGTTTTGTGTAAGTGCAAATCTGCATAAAGTTGAATTCCATTAAATAAACCTCTTGAGAGTTGGGGTTTTTTTTGTTTGTTTGGTTGTTTTTTTTTGTTTTGTTTTGTTTTTTTTCTTTTTTTCTTTTTTTGTTTTTTGTTTTGTTTTGTTTGTTTTTTTAATATATGGAGGGTGTAGCCACGATTATTCAATGGGGTTCAACCAGAAGATGTAGTCAATAATTTTAAGTGGTTCATCTTCTTGCAGGACTAGGGGATGTGTGATTATTTACTGCCTGTTTTTGCCTGCAGATTGCTGGTAACTTTACACTACATTACACTTAGACTACTTTTTAGTGATACAGCACTATGTCAAATGTTAAATTGCATTATGTTACAGCAGTTTACATCGTCCTACTAAAAGCTGGTACAATGTGTAACCAGAAGGACTACTTCTACACATTTTCTTCAACTTAAAAGTTTTCAATCAGAAAACTCAGTAAAACATGTAATAATAAGAAATATAGCATAATAGTATGTTTCTAATAGATAAAAAATATATATTTTAAAATTATTATTTCTTAAATGCTTTTGACACAGTATAATTACAAATTTAATCTGACAGATCTTATACTGCAGCAGTAATAAAGTTACTCATTTTCAGAGCCATTAAGTTAACCACCAACATACAATAATGAGAAAGTCAAAGTGACCTTATATGAGACAATAGGTGAAGTATGTTGACTTATCATTTTCTACTTTAGGATGTATTCTATAACATTTTCTCAAGTTGTATAAACAGAGTTTTACTGACAGAAGCAGCATGTAACTACTGATCTGGACAATGGGAAATATATTGCCCCATGATACGTGTGGCAAAATATTTCAGAAATACATATGTCCTTGATGGTATAGGATTCTTTTTCTATGTTTAGGGATAGATTTTTCCTGCATGGAATAAAATATTTAATTCAAACTGTAAGGGTATATGGAATTTGTGAACATCAGCTTCATTCAGGTTATCTGATATAGGACATTTTCCATGATAATGGAGGAAGTGATAAACCACACACAAAGACAGAGAGGGGCTAATGGAGGCAAAGTCTCCCAAGATTTAAAAGTCTCCCATCATTAACTGAAAAGTCATTAAGTAACTGCAGACACAGCTTTGGAGGAGGCCAACATGGCCATATTAACTGGTACAAAGGGGAGAAAGAGAAGGAATATGAGCAACTGGGATTTCACAGAGGAATTGTGGAACTGGGATATCATTGTAGAACTATGCAAAAAGTATTAAAGAAAGTTTAAGGGAAGGAGACTGAGGAGAAATGAATACGAGGAAAGCAGTGTAGAAGGAACAGGTCAGGTATTAGACAGGGCTGGTCAGCATGCTTGTGCAGCAGAGCCTTGTACCTGAACACTCTGTCTATCTTTTTCTCTTATTAAATCTCCTTTTACCAAATTCTCTGGGCAATCTCACTTCCTATCTCATGTGCATCAGTGCCAGGTGCTGGGGGGACTGGTAAGAGATGGCTGGGTGCCAGCCTCTGCAGACAGATACCCTGATCTGAGAGTGGATGCCTTTGGCCTCTGGTGTCAACTGCTGGAGTCAGTGGGGTCATAAACCTCCAGCTGTTGAGGTGGCTTTGGCGTGTGTGCCAAAACCAAGCCACTGAGGTGGGTGTGAGTGAGGAGGCAGCTGGATTGGGACTGTGAGTTACAGCATGGTGCCAGGTGCCGGCTTCTGGGGGCAAGTGTCTATCCCTGCCCCCAAGCTTGCTCTGCATGGGATGTGAATGTGGAGTAACTGGCAAAGTCCAAGCTGAGACTAGATGGGAAGTAGGCGCCTTGGGTGTGAGCAGGACTATCAGGCAGGTGGAGAGTCTCTGCAGGCATTCAGGAACACCCACTGACGGGGTGCCTGTGGGACAAGTGTGTGGGTTCTGTGTGTGTGTAGTGAGCACCTAGCGAGACCAGCCTGTGGGTCAGGGACCCATGGGATGAGTGAGGAGGGACAGGAACTCAGAAGGGCTGTTGGCAGGCAGAGGGACCATGCTGGTGCTCAGGGGATCTGCCAGGGTGTTTGTGCTTGTGAACCCGGGAAACGCGGGGTGTGTGCTGTGCTTGTCAACTTCTGACTCTGCCCGCCCAAGAGGAGGACGAGGGGACATGTCCCTGTGTGACTGTGGTGAGTCCTGAATGAAGGGGCTGCTGGGGACTCTGCCTCATCTGCGGCTCTCCGTGTGACCATCTGTGTTTGTGGACTTTCTATGTTTGGATGAAGCTCACCACTGGTTGAAGTGATAACAGCAGCCACCTCCCCTGGTCTGACCAGAGCCTACAAGTCTCCAGGGACCAGGTTGTGTGGGAGGAGTTCTTGGCCTGGATCTGCTGGTGGTGGTAGCCAAAATCCTTTACCGTTAAGATAGTAGCTTGTGAAAGAGAATCTGGTATCGGGGCATCCTAGTTAAATTTAATTACTAACTTCTGCACTGAAATCTTCTATGATAAAAGATGGGACTCCAGAGGGTGTTCCAAACACCTGAATCAATTGAGGTAAGCTGAACCAAAAGGTAAATTAAATATTATCATTACAGCCATTGCAAATATTACTGAAGATAGAGACTGAGATCCTATTTATGCAAATAGCTGCAGTCTATTAATTGATCAATTAATAAATTAATAGTATAAATTGCATATTGATATTTGAATATAAATGTTTTTAAGCACATAAATTAATTAGATCCTGAGCCTGAGTGTTCTTATAGGCTTTATTTGCAAATATACCTCTCTATAGAACTGCATATTCCTCCAATACCTCATATAGCCAAAATCAAGACGTAAAGTAGTAAAAACATTTACAATACAGAGACAAAAAAATGAGAAATATTTAAAGGTAACCACAGGGACATATTTTCTTCAAATGAAAGTGGAATATAAATCTGCAAAGAATTTGTCACTGGGTTTTCTGAAAAGATCCAGCGTGGAAAATATGAACATGTTAACCGCTGATATAAAAGACTTTTCCATCACAATCAGGCAAAATAAACGGACTGCATGTCTCATATCTCAATGCATTCAGTTTGGTCTCATCCAATTGCTTATTTAATTCCTATACATGACAAGGAGTTTAAAAGCAAATTAACGCTGTGTCATTTTCGTTTCACAAAACTTGAGTCAAGGAAATTGCCCTCCAGGTGTGTCCTGAATAACATATTGGCTGATTCTTTTCCAAAGGAAATTAGTGATCTACATTGCTTGAAAAAATGATTTACAATACATTGAAATATTTTCAGACAGATACTGATTTAAGCACCAAAACAAGCAGTCACCACTCACAACAGTTATTACATTTACTAACGTGCAAGAGAACCGTAAAATGACTCTAATCATTTTCAGACTACAAAAGGGAAAAACATTCTAAACAAAAGCCTAATTTTCTTTATTTTCCTCAAGTTTTCACAGCTCTTCAGGTTTAATCTCTGGGCTTTTTTTTTTTTTTTTTTTGCAGTTCTGTGCCTAATGAACTAAATGAGGGTAATGGATAATTCTGATATGTTGTAAAAGATTTGGTACTGTCAGCAGGGTTACAACACACACAGCAGAGCAGCTTGAGGTAACCAGTTTCTCTTTCACTGATGGCTAGACAACCTTATACATTTTACTTTGCCATGTTTGTAATGAGGTGAACACAAGTGCTTGGATAGGAGTGATTGTAACATAGTAAATATCGTGTAATTCCAAGTGGATCATTTCTCAAAGAAAAATATATATCTGGGTATTATTAATTGCCATTTCTGCTCTACCTATATCCCTCCACTGATGATAAACAGAATTGAAATGCTTCCCTAAGATTCATTGCTTAATTCTCCCTTAAAAGGTGAAACAAATTTCACCCAATAAAGGAGAAAAAAAGAAGAATATTTTAGATTCAGGTAAAATCAATTGTACAGGCACCACAAAACATAACTCTACATCTTTCAAAGTAAGTATAGACAGCTTTTCAAGTCACAAATCAAAACTGAAAAATTAAATCACTAGTTATTACATTTATCTTAAGGTTATTTATATAAGTCCATTCATGGACGTGCTTGTAACATAAAATCAATTACATTAGATGAAGTTTATCTGGACTCGTGTAAAGAGCTGGATAGGAATTTTGGAAGGTGAAGGATGCAAGTGTTTTGTTGGCAGAGAATTATGCCCTTTGCAAACTGCATTTTAATAGCATGAGTATGTATCAAGAAGGTCCCTCTTGGGAAGGATACAATTCATGATAACCAGTGCAGGTGCAGCAGGACACTCTCCTTCATGTACAAATCAGGAATAATCCTTGGTTCTGCTTCCCATGATGGTGTGAATTCAACACCAGTGTCTGGAAAAGGTTTGCCACCTCAGAAAGGAAAATGTTATTTTCTTCAGAAGCAGCCTATATGATTTACCTCTGAAACTAGCTAAGGTAATTTAAGGGTGGGTACAGTATTAGAATTTAATTTTCAAGATTATTTATTCAAAATGTCACTCTATATTTAGAAATAGCATTTTTGGATAATGAACACTGCTTATAGTGTTAAATCATTTGAGTTTTGAAAGAGTGATGTGTCAATTTTTATCAATATAAAAGTGTCTGCATCAATTGCTTACGCAGACAGAAGAAAAAGAGCTAAATTATTTTAATCTCCTCGGATTGAACCTAATATAACTTCATTAGCCCACTGTAGTGAAGTAGTCAAATCTATTTTCCAAAATTTTAGACTTGTAGCGATAAATAGTTGACTAGCAGAGAAAGTGACTGGTACTTAGCAAAGTCTCAAAAAGAAATATAAAAGCCTTGTGGAGACAAATATCAATACTACAAATTTGCTTTATACAAGAAATATTTGATTTCAGTTAACAGACAGACCAAAAAGCTGTTTTAGACTGTGGAATGATAACAGTATATTTCAGATGAGCAAAATACAAGAGAAAAAGAATATTAAAATTGAAATTGTTAACAATAGCTTAGAAAGGAGATGAAAGTCATGATTTATAATCTCTCTTTTAACTCTCTATAAGACAGATAACATTGCCTTTTCTCATCAAATTATTGTGTAATAAAAATCCTCTGATCAGTTCAAATGAATTTTTCCATTAACTACAATCTAAAAAAAGATCTTTTGGTTTGCAATCTGTAATTACATTTTTTTTTTTCATTTTTTATATAGCTTGGCATAGAATGTTTTCTGAAGTTTTCAATATGTGGTATACATATCCTGCAACTTCTGGGTGCAAACAGCAAACATATAACAAATTTTGAAAAAAATTGTATTAACGCACCTTATGTGTCAGTCCAGGATAAGGTAATAACACATATAAGTGGTGTACTTTCAATTTGTGTTAATAGGTTCTAGAGGGATCTGCTACTTCCAGCAGCTCTGGTTCTTGGGATTTCTCCTGCCCCTGTGTCCAGCCCTGAGACCTTGAGGTCTCCATCCGAGGCCAATGGACATAGTTTCTACTTTCCTGGTTGTAAGGTCAACCAACAGTGAGGCTGAATGTGTATCTCACACGCACAGAGGACACAGAGGGCCACAGACAAAGCCACAGGAGAGTCACAGGCAAGGTTCTTCCCCCCATTCAGGACTCCCCCCAGACACAGGCACACAGGGACACGTTCCCTCCTCCTCTAGGGCTGGCAGAGGCAGAAGGTCACAAGTGAAACACACACACCACACTCCCGAGGTTCCTGAGGACGTGTATTCATGGATCCAGAGCACCGGCATGGCATCACTGCCTGCTTGGCACCTCAGTGGACACACAAAACACCAGTTGAACAGAAACATACCAGTTCATATCACAGAAAGGAATTTTATTTTTTTTTTCTGCTTAATTCACTGTATTAGATAATGTACAGTTGTAACTGATGGACCTACTCTATGCTACCGGATGACTAGTGGATAAATGAGATGAGGAGGAAGAGTCCTGTACCTACAAGCTAGATAAGATCCAGGACCAGGTCAGGATGTGTTAATCAGTCTGGTAGAGAGAGTGGATCATGATCTGAGACTAATTCTCCAGGTACAAATCCAGGATCTTTCTTATGTCTCCATCAAAATCAAATTTAGCCACTTGATCTAACAACTGCCCCTCTAATACATCAGGGTCTTGGTGGGAGGCAGGATAGAGTAAATTCATTTGTAAATTAAACAATAGCAATTGAGTAACAAGGTGTTTCCTGGGGCTCACTGTTCACAAGGAAGGAAATAAATGCAGCTAGTCTTTATTATCAGGAAACTGTTCTGATGATTTTATTCTTTTCTACAAACTTGTAAATGCTTTATGACAAGGTCGGATAACAAGTACACGCATATCAGGATGATAAGCATCTTAGAAATGCCTGAAGGTTGTTATTACTACTGTGAGGTGAGAGTGAAAAAAATAATCTCTAAAACACCTACCTTTGTCATGGCTATTACTATTTCATTGGTATGTATAAAGCCTTTCTGGAAAATTAATGTATGATTTACTAAGCAACCAGTTTCCATCTCTCTACATTCCATTCAGCATGTAATTAATATTTATACATTTTTTCCTTCTCTTTATTTTTGTATTGTTTCTCAATGACAAATATTTTTACAACTTGAATAAACATTAGCCGGGGTCCTTAAATTAATGTTTGCATATATTTTCTATTTAGTTTATGTACTGAATGTATGACTATGTCTGTTTCTGCCTTAGGTGCATGCCAAGTATGACATATTACTTTTCCTGCATTCAGGGACATGATTTATTCCTTGATTGATGAATAACCCAGTATTATCAGTAGTAGCAGATAAGAACTGAAAGATCATTTCATGATTTTGGGATTCTGAAAACAAAATAAATAATTAAAAAAAAAATTCTTACACTCTTAGTAAGTTCCGGATGCAAAACCATTGAATGTAACAGAAAATATTCATTGCTGTTAATAGGAAAGGCAGCAAACTTAAAAATGCACTAAAGGCAAAACTGTACAAAGGGAAAGAAGGCAGTGTATTCTACCAAAAAGAAAAATAAATGTAAAAAATAGATTTTAAAACAAGAGATTTTCTTTTAAGAAAGAAAAACTAAACAAAAATGGACTCTCTTATTTAAAGCCTAGACATATTGTAATTCTTTGAAAATAATCAGGTATGTTGTTTAGTATATACAAATTATATTGGAGCTTGTGGTGGGCTGGTTCCTTTGAAATTTACCATATTCTACTACATTTAGCTGAAAGACCCTTAGGAAACACACTATAGTTTACAGTAAGGATCATATTTAGGCATCTCTGAATGTAACATTAGTACTGGATTTCATTCAGCATATCTCTGGGAGACTGAGTTCAGATAACCATATTTAACCAACATTAATATAACTCTTTTCTATCAATTTTCTTTTCTAATCTATCAATTTTAAACATTGCAATATGCTGGCAACAGGGTCCATAATTTTTTTTTGAAAAATACTGAAAAATCATCCCTTATTCATAATCTGTACCATGCCAATCGTGATTCTATAGGCCCTTCTCATAACCCCCCTTAGTCATACCTTTTTCAAGCTAAAGAGTTCCCAGGCTGCTTAATGTTTCTCTATACAGAGACCAATATCCAAAAATGAGGGGAGGGAGATTAGGATGGATACCATTCATGTTTTAATGAAGACTGAAATTAGAAGTGACATAATGGCAGTCACAATGGGAGGAACAACCTTATTGCAAAGAACCACAGAGAAATCACAACATTCATGGATTCTGGAAGACTGCCCATCTCATATACTTACTCTGAGACTTTTGTAGTCCAGCTAAGCACATTAAGTTGGGATGATCAGAAAAAAAGTTATTATTAAAGTTTTGGTTTTATAATGCAGTGCAATGGAGTTTCCTACTTGTTCCACAGACTTTGTTAATAATTCTGATATTGTTTTTCCTTTGTTTTATCTGAGTACAGAACAGACTTCTGGGGGATGATCCACAGATCATGCACATCATTTCACATCTATGTGGGCTCCAACATTGTCATTATTCCTGGCGGGATAACAGCTATTTTAAAGTTTGTTACTCAATAGGAATGCATCTACATTGCACAAAACAAGATATTAAGATTTTCAGGTTAATGGAAAACCAACACAATGTGATATCTTTATAGGATACGATATACACATCGCAGAAAGATACGTGTCTTTATGTGATCCCATAAAGACCAGTTGCCCAATGTTATATGTAGCACATTTGTATACCCTAGCTTGGTCACTGGAGTGATACTTGAGCAGGAATCGGAGCAGGGCTGAGAACCAGACTTAAAACTTTAAAGTTGAAGTTTTGCTTTGTTTTGAGACTATTTGAAGCCTCTGAACAGCACTAAGAGAACTTAGATGAAGTTAACAGCTAAAAAATTCTGTGGTCTTGGCTGTGGAGGTCACTCCCAATTAGAATTCAGTGGAATTATAGGTGAAAACGTCTGTTTCCACAGAACCAGGAACACTCCCTGCTTTGGGGTTAGCTTACGTTTTTCAAAAATATATGAAGCTGAGGAGGAAATGGAGCACCCACTTTTTTACCAGGCAAAGGAAAAGCATCACTGAGAGGGAAGGGAGAAAAACATTTCTAAAGTCGGCAAAAGTTTTTTGGACTGAATTTAAAAAATGTACTCACAATGAAAGGCTTTTAGTTTATTAGAATTTTGCTTATTTATTTGTTTTGTATTTTTTCATTAAATAAGAAGTTTCATCAGAGCAGTGATGCCGCCTTTGTTGGCAACTTGCTCTACAAATGCCATCAAAACAAATGTTTTCTGGCAATCAGGGCAAATTTAGGAAAAATCAACATCACCTAAATTTCCTGCAGCTCTTTTTGCAATGAGACAAAGGAGCTGTAAAAGGAGGGATTTGGTCCTGCTCTTACTTTTGGTTTATGTTTTGAATTGAGAAAAGTGATCCTAGAGGACTAAAGAATTGCTTAAATAAGAAGACATTATTGTAAATCATGGAAAATGTGAACTAAAGGAATATATTTCCATACAGGGAAAACTTCCTATGGAACACTGAGGTGCAAGTAAGTAAACATTACTTGTTTTATGTATAATCTTTACTTATATTTATGCACATCCAAAATTATTTATTATTATAGAAAAAACGATAAATATATGTTTTACAATTATATTGAATATAATACACAATAAATGTATTTATATTATGTACTTTTAATTGTGAACATTATTATACTGTAATATTGCATATTTTTAAAAAAGTAAAAATATTCACAAATTTGTCAGCATTTAAACAATGTCCTTTACTAGTATATTTAAATAAAACACTTTATTATATCCTGTTTATTATTCTGAATCTTCTAAATTCTTGTCCAAAACGCGTTTTAAAAGACACATTTAGAGGGCAATATTAGTTCTGTCACAGTAAGAGCTGCAGAATTTTGGTTTTACTCAGTATACTGTAAAAAGCTCTTGGATTTTCATAGTATATACTGCCAATGATTTTCACCCTGAGGATTTAATAGACCTGTGTGGCATTTATGGTCTTTTTACATCAATTTCTTGATACATAGAGTTTATTCTGTGCATTGCAGACTCAGTGGTAGAGTTTATTGCAGGCATTATTTTACACGTCCTTGAAATGTTTCAGCTCCTTCTTAAGTACCATAAGAAAATGTATATTTCTTGTATATATCTAATTCCTGCCATGGGTTTGCTTGACACAGCCAGATGTAAAAGATGTTCTGCAATAGTATATCTGAGTTTTGCAATTACATTAATTTGTATCAGTGATGATAACAGAAATATGTATAATATATGGAGTCATGCTTTCTTACTCTTGAGAATAAATTACCTATTAAACTATTAACTGTTGAGACAATACATTGATGTGAAATGCTGATTACTAATGTATCTCAACAGTAATGTTGACACATTGCTCCATAGTCACAACTGCTGCAAAGCCACCTACTTTCCTTAAGCAAATTCAGATATAAAACTTCCCCCGGCTGTTTTGGTGATTATAGCACTCAATTCATATTCAGTATTTTCCTTAAAATTAAATAGCACACTATGTTCCAGGGTAATATTCTTTTCTTTTTCCGAAATAATAGAAGTAATTATAGTGGCTATCATTCTTAGAAAATAATTACCTGTCAAAGTTAATTTGAAAACCAAATCATTTTGACTCACACATTTCTTAAATACCTTTAAATTTTTAACATCTAATTTTTAATCTTGGATTTTTTTTTAATAGCAATATCTTCCTAAAGTACACTTTTACATGTGAATGCAAGGTGTTGAATTTCAAAATTAAGAGGTTTGGTGTAGAGAAATTAAGATATTCAAAATATATCACTCCACAATCTCATGTAACCCCCTGTTTTTTCTATAAAACAATTTTTCTATAGCCATGCTGGAAGTGTTTTTTCTAAGATTGGAGGAGTGAAGCACAACAGTATAATTCATTGACTATTGTCCCTCAAAATGTTGTCAGTTTGAGACAGCTCACAGGAGATAGCCAAAATCTGTACAACAGAAACTGTCCAAACACTTTTTCAGAAATAATGGGTTTATGTCTGTGAACTGCCTAAGTACACGGAATGAGAAGACTATCAATCTGCCATATGGCTGTGTTGCAGAATGTTGCTACACAAAGATGTTTTCAATTCCTTTTGTTCTTTTAAGAATTACCATGTGTTAATATATTTGGGATGTAATTGAATGTTGTTTATGCTCTCTCCATCTTCATTCTAGTAAGAAAAAAACATCAAAACAGATTTTCAGTGATTAACAATGGTAGAATTTGACTTCCCCATTTTCTTCTTGAGTTTGAATCCGCATTATTAATCTGGAGAGCTGCTGGAGAAAAAGCAGCAAAGCACAGAAATACGTGGGTGCTGTGACGTGTATCTCATATGGCAGAATTTGTTCTCTGGGGATGTGCACCTCCTCCTTAACCAAAAATTTTTTACTGACATGTTATCTGTATTTCCACAACTATTGTTCAGTGCAGCATGTATGTTAAGAGTGTTAAAACTGAGAGTAAAATTAACTCTCTCCTTGCAGGTACTTCAGCAGTCTCTTCTCCAAGAAAAAAAACTTCTCACAAATTCATTGCAACCATGCATTATGAGTTTTATGAAATACTATTACAAATTAATTGCTTAGACATCTTCTTAGTGATTTTCAATTTGTTGATGGATTGTGTCATGAAGCATGTAATTCCTGGAGCAAATAATTTCAGAAATGTTTTCATTCTCTCTCCCTAGGTAACCACACTATCTGTGTGTGGGCAGTTGAGCCCAACCAACATCTAAGCACTCACCTGGTTACTTGCTCAGACCACTGCACCCAGAGAGATGGAAGAGAGGAATGGAAGAGCAAAAACTGAAAACCCATGGGCTATGATTCAGGCAGTGTAATAGGTGAAGAAAAGTTCCTCACGAAAGCAAGACAAAATAAGGAATTAATTTGCTACTTCCCATCGGCAGGCAGAGGTTTAGCCACTTCCTGCATCGCTTGGCTTCAGTACACACAGTTGTTCTTGGCAAGACGAACACAGTAACCATGGACATCCCCCTCCCTCGACTCTTACCAGAGCTTTTATTTCTCAGCACACCTTCATATGCCGAGGGTTATCCCTCTGGCCAGCTGGGGGCTGCTGCCCTGGCTGTGTCCCCTACCAATTTCTTGTGTACTCCCAGCCTGCTCTCTTTGTGGTGCAATCAGAGTGAGAAAAACATAAAACCTTGACACAAATTTAAATCACAGCACTATGATAACACCTCAGACAGAGCAAGTTAACCATGTTAATGACTCACTCTTCTTGGACTCCCTAGGTACTGCTGACCTAGGTTCTTGCCTGGGAAAATCTTACTTTAAAAAAAAGGTATAGACAAAACAAACGTAAATATTTTAAGCTTTTTGTTTATTTTCTTTTATGCATTTTATCTGTCATGAAAGCATTTGCACAGAAAGAAAATCGGGTCAGCATGTCTGTTCCTGTCTTAACACTGAACTCTGTTTCCTTAGAAAGCTTACCTAGCAGGTTACTTGCAAATGTATATATTCATACACACATATAGACACATAAAAATGAATAAGTGTACAATTATATATACACAATATATTTTTATATAACAAATGTTGTTCACTTTTAGTTGGGGTTTTGGGGGATTTCCATCAGCTAAGTTATACCAGACAAAAAACAGAAAGCAATGAAAGCAAACAAAGTTTTTAATTATTTTCAATATTTTATACTTTGTAGAGGTAAGAATTTATAAGAATTGAACAGTTTTGAAGCACACAGACTATGCCAGCTTAATTGCTTTTCAGTATAATTTCTTTTTCTCCCTGTTTTTTAGAGTTTACTCTACTGTGGATGAAGGAATCTTTTTAATTTTTTTAGGTGATATAACTAAGCTTTGCAAAATCACCTGACCTAAATTACCCATGACATAACTACTAGATTGTTTTGCTGCCTCTTCCAATAGTGTGTACTACCTCTACTTGAGTTAGAATTTGTAATCCACACCTTATTTTGGAAGAAGACACGCTGAGTTTTTCAGGTAAACTATGCATAATATGATGTAATATACATTAAGATTATAAATTCAGATACATGGTTCTGCATTCTAGGAAACCCAAATTAATATAATAGAAATGTATATTTTTAAAGTAGATTTCAGTAATAAACTGCAACAATTTAAAGCTACTCTATAATCTGCTTAAAATGTTGCAGTTTTTGGTTGTGTAATTGGCTTTTTCTTTCTCAGCAGAGGGGCTATAAAACAGTTGTAATCCAGAGTATGTATGTACACGGACTACACATGGGCAGGAGATTTGCACAAAGTGATCTGCACTGTAGAATATACAGCTGATCCATATTTACAGCTGAACCTTTATGCTGTTAGTCACAAGAAAACAGACATGCTGATTACTGTCAAATTTGTAAGCTGTAATAGTTCTGGTTTTGATACAGAATATATGATGTCTTATATTAACCAATAGGGCTCTCTTTGTGTTTGATTCAACCCCTTTCAAAGCAAAAGAGAGATTGAATTTTTAGGTCTATTTAAACCATAAAAGGGAGACTTGATCTCTCTGGTAACTGGATGTCTTCAGTACTTACAATTTTTAGACATTTCGTACAGATTTCAATTTTTTTTCTTTGTTTTCTGTGTGGTTTTTATTTCTTTTCCTTGTTATTTTTTAAAATAAGTTGTTGACTTGATGAAAGAAATCTGCCATATTTTCCAGAGTCTGGAAAATCTAAAATCACAGATTGTTTGTGTGTTACAAGCAAATAAATACAATGTTATTTGTCTAGTCTGATATGTAAGACAAACAGATAAGCAAGATTCACAAACCATTTTACATTAATCTTACATCCACATGCATACATACATTTAGATACATGTTACTTTGTAGATTAGGAGCATTTTGAGGATCATTTTCTCTTTACAGTAAAATGCACAAGCTTTCTGTCACATTAGTTGAAATTAACATAAAAGTACAAAAACACATTTGTGAGAATATGGGCATGAGTCTATTCTTTCTATGTTCTCTCATAAGACCTGTCTTTCTCAAAGACTTGTCTTTGTGGACATGTCTTACAGGAAGATTTGGAGTAAATAATCTTTTATTTGGAGTTTTAAAGTATGACCTGTAATACTAAATTCACAAATAACTATAAACTGATAGACCTAAATGGGGTACAAGCGGCCACGTAGTTGTGTTTATAGTAAGTTGAAAACAGCTCCTTTTAATTAATTTGGTTACAATAAATAAATTTATGGATCTATAAATAATGAAGAAACAAGTAAAAATTTGAAGTAGTCACCAAGTGAAAATTTTGTTTTGAACCCTGACTTAATAACTAACTTCTTAAAAAGCATACATACTTAACTATCTTGACTGCTCTTAAAAAAAAAAATCATTTGATTATTTAAAATGGCACTTTTTGAATTTTGTATTTGTCCATAATTAATATAGTTAGACTCAGACAATGAAATAATTTCTGTGGCTTTCAATTGATTCCCTGTTCATTCCAGTTACATCTGTAATTTTTTAAAAAAATTTACCACAGATATATGAGAGATAATAGCTTTGTGTTCATTCTCAGGCAGTCTATCTCAAAGTACAAATCTGAGCTGACTTATTGAAATCATCATATGAATTCACAAAATTATACTCTTGGAACATAGTATTAGGATATGTAACAGCAAACTATGTTGTTCACATATAGAACTATGCTTATGCTTTAGAGATGGGTGAAGAGGCAGATCCAAAAAAGGGTTTATATTACCATTTGGGGTTCATTGATGGCAAATCTCTTGAGCTTCTCTGATCAGATTCTGACACCATATGGAAAGCATCTGTTTTATCCTGTGGCAACCTGACCTTCTTTCACCGAATCTCTGGTGAATATAAATAGAAACTGAACAAGTGTTATCCGGTTTTAGATCCAAAATAGAACAGAGTCAGACTAATGTTGAAATTTTACCTTTTTGCTAATATGCACTGCTCGGCAATTGTTACAGAAAAATCAATGGAGAAAAGTTTACTTGAATTCCAATCTAAGAAATCTAACAGCTCATATTTGCCAGAATAGAATACAAAGTGTCTTGGCTGTCAGAAGATTTCTTATGAGGAAAAAGTACTGCACTGATTTCTTTTCCAGGGACAAAGTCTGGGCTTACATATAGGTGTGAGAGTCTCACCCAAATGCCTGACAGTTTTCCTGCTGTTTTCCCATGGGGATATTGACAATTCACCATGTACTGCCATGGTCTGATCAGAAGACGTCATAACACCAGGGTAATAAGGGAAGGAGTATCAGTTCTTGGCTGCTCTCACATCTCTCAGCTGAAAGTTTAGGCTCAGCCAGGTACTAATGAACAGGGAACAAATGTACTGCAGTAAAAGACAGCACTAACAATTTCAGATTTCTTGGTCACAACTGTATTCTATTAAAACTTCCTTTTGCTTTGTAAAGCTGGTAGGGAAAGTGCTATTTTAGATTTTGTTCTAACCCATACTGAAATACTGACTCAGAAACTACAGATAGAACGTGAGTTGAATAAAAAGTACTTAAAGGTGAATACTGATTAATTCTCTGAGGAATTGATGGTACAAGAAAAGAAGAAGAGTAAAGATAATACAATTCAGAAAATCCAACATGCCCAACTCAGGAAACTGAGAGACAAGGTGCTTCAGAGAGAGAGAGTGTGTAATGTATGAAGAAATGTGAGGCATCTGGCAGTAATGGAAAAGCTGAAGTTATACTCATAATGGCAGAATATAAAATTCCACAGATAAGATAGGAAACCGATTAAAAAAGCAATACAGGACCCAAAATTCTTGAACAACATGAAAATAAATATTAGATAAGTAAGTAAAAAATGGAAACAAAGGTAGATCTCTAAGAATAGAAAAAAAAAAAAAAAAAGGGAAAAAATAAAGGAAACTGAGGGGCAAAAAAGACTTTCCATTGGGAAAAAAAAGAAGAGGCCCAGGGGAAAAAAAAAAAAAAAAAGGGAAAAAATAAAGGAAACTGAGGGGCAAAAAAGACTTTCCATTGGGAAAAAAAAGAAGAGGCCCAGGGGAAAAAAAAAAAAAAAAAGGGAAAAAATAAAGGAAACTGAGGGGCAAAAAAGACTTTCCATTGGGAAAAAAAAGAAGAGGCCCAGGGGAAAAAAAAAAAAAAAAAGAAAAAAAAAAAAAAAAACAAAACACACACACACAAAAAAAACCCTCCCCCTTTTTTATTATGCATTAAAGGAAATAAAATTTATGAATTTTATACAGAAAATAAAAAAGAAAGAACACACTATCTTTTATAAAGTAGAGTGAGAAAATTCAATTTGTGCATCTTGAAAAAATTAATCTTAAATTAATCTTTTTACATAAGAAATTAATTTTTAAGAATGTCTAGACTCCTGGAAAATAATATTTTTGAATCCTGGTATCCAGAGTTCTAATAGGAATAACCTTAACATTGAACTTTAAAAAACATGTTGAATAAAAAGAAGAAAAAGGAAAAAAAAAATAACCCAGAGCATTACACTTACGTTCATCTAGCTCCAATTGCTGGCAGGATTCTGTAAAAAAAATTATTAAGAAATCAATTTATAAGTACCTCAAAGATAATAGGGTGATAAAAAAGGACAGCATGAGTTTGTCAAGAACTGATCATGTCAAACTAATCTAATTTCTTTCCCTGACAGTCTAACAGGCCAAGTGAATAAAGAAGCAGGAGGTTAGGTACAGCTTGACTTTATTATGGGGTTTTTTTGACTCTGCCATTCATGACGTTCTTATAAGCAAGCTAAAAAAATGCAGTTAACATAGAATCACCCACTTAAAATTTACTCTGGAAAAGCAGTTATTAAAGGCTTCCCTATCCAAGAAGGTGCTTTCTGTGTTATTCCTCATGAATCTACCTACCCCTTGTTCTCATTAATAGTTGAAACAGATTAAGTATGTAAAGAGATTCACAGCATCACAGAATCAATTAGGTTGGAAAGACTTCTAAGATCATCGAGTCCAACCAATGACCCAACACCACCCTGTCAAGTGGGTGCCACTGAGTGCCACATCCAGTGATTCCTTAAACACCTCCATCACCTCCCTGGGCAGCCCACTCTGATATCTAATCATGCCTTCTGGGAAGAAATTCTTCCTAATATCCAGCCTAAACCTCCCCTGGTTCAGTTTAAAACAACATCCTCTTGCCCTGTCACTGGTTGCCTGGGGGAAGAGACTGAGCCCCACCTGGCTACAGCCTCCTTTCAGGTAGGTGTCGGGAGTCATAAGGTCACTCCTGACTCTCATTTTCCCCCCAGCTCCCTCAGCCACTACTCATAGGATTTGTGCTCCAGACTCTTCATCAGCTCTTTGCCCTTCTCTGGACATGTTCCACCACTTCAATGCCCTTCCTGAATTGATTACATCATAGTAGAAGAGATTTCCGAGGACATTTGCAGATCGCATTTTCAAGGACATTCAAGCAGGCATTTTCAAGACTTTAATATGATTTGACAAATTCCTACAAAGTTCAACAAATTTAAATTCGGAGAATTTCAAGTTTTTCAATATGCATGAAACTCATTGTTTCGGTGTCTACTATGAGTGAGTTGACATTCAGCAAATTTCAAACAGAGAATGCAGAGAAAGTCAATGGTTATATCAAAACTAAGGTGCTAATGAGGGCTAGCTCTCTAGAATTTATTTTCTTTTTAAAGACAAACCTGGATCTTGGCCTTATGATAGATTTGAAACCAATTATGAGTCAGTTATACAAAACAGAAAGAACCCTAATTCTGGAACACATTAGGACAATAGGTGCTACACAGGGGTAGGACTGGCTGGAGTCCTTCTGCTTCTTAACACCCACAGACAGTAATCCATAAAATAGCATTCAGAGAGGAGACCTTTGATCTCCTGTTAATTGGTTGTCTTGGGTTTTTTATATGTATCATGACTTGATAGATTTAAGAATATCAGTTCTAGTATGATATTATAGACAATAATATTGGTGCATTTCTGTAAGCCAGAAAAACTTTCTCCCAGTTAGGGTAACTAATACGAGATTCCACAAACTCACAGTAGTCAGTGAGACAATGCGGTTTGTGCATATTGAAAAGTAAAGCTGCATACAGGACATGTGCTGCTTCAGAAAGACCTTCCAGCTTATGAAGACAGAGAAAATTAAATCTAACTTCTTCCGTTTCTTGGTGGTATTACTCATATTCTCACTTACAACTTAAGTTCCAGATTTAAGCTGCAGACGAAATAGGAGAATGGGAGCATTATTGTAGAAGAAGGTGTACAGCACAGACATACTTATTTCACTCCAGCTATTTAATGGACTGGTGGAGCCTTTACATGATATTCTTTAAAAGTTAAAATAACTATAATCTGTCCATGCATTCAGTGTACTTTGTAATAGCTCATTTGTTGTGTTGCACTTATATTCCAATAAAGAAGTTTATAAATTTTCAAGTAATTCTACTGCATTTTAAGCATTAGTCCATCCTGGGAATTGAAGATCCACTCAACTTCTAGAGCTCAGCTGACAAGGCAAATTCAAGGCATGCAGTTATTTGAATGGCTTATTAAACTTAAATCATAACCAATTAGTAAGGATTGTGCTGTTCCCCTCCCTCATTGGTAAATACTCATTTATTTTCTTGTCTCATTTACTTTCTTGTATATCATTATTAATAAGCTTTCTCTCCTGCATAAAGCAACATGCCTGCAAAAGCAGATGAAAGGAAACAATGAAGATCTTGCAGATTACACATGGTGACATTTAAGGTACTGTAAAAATTTATTCTCTGGGGCTCTGGCCTTGCACTGTGTTGTTCATAGCATTTCTGCTATGAAAAAGTAAAAAAAAAAAACAAAAAAACAAACAAACAAACAAAAAAACCCCAAAAAACAACAAAAAAAAAAAAACCAAAAAACTATGCACTTTTCAGCAAGTACAGGAAGAAAGATGGAGGATGGAGAAAAATCCTACAGAGACCAAAATCATGCCTTCTTTCTGGAAAACTTAAAGTTCTGTCCTCACACACAGCTAGAAAAAGTAAAGGGCATGCATGCTGAGAATTGAAAGAGCAAATGGTATCTGACAGGGAGGAAAAAACAGGGGAAAAATTGCAGCTAGTTGTTTAAATTGGTAGTCTCTGTTCCACACTGCAAAAAGAAAAGTCTGTTTCTTCTTTGAAGACATCTGCTGCTGCATGTTGAGATTGATCATTGCAGTGGTGCTGAGAGCTATCCTGTAAGGAGGACATGCAATCATTCTGATATTTCTTCTTAACATGTCCTCAGTCTGGAGCAAAAATACAGACTCTGATGTCATTTTATTTGCCTTGAGGTCTGGCCTCCAAAAACTTCTTCAGACATGGGGTTCCTCCAAGGCTTGACAGACCTGTATGAATAAGTGTCTGAGGCATCAGGGCTGTTTAGAAATGGTACTGGTTGCCTATGCATATGCCTATTCCTAAGTTACTGAATCAGGCCAATTTTTTTTCTGAGATTCACCTTTCTTGTACCAACAAGGGAAAATTTTCCTGGATGAGGCAATGCAATCAAGCATGTAGTGTGATTACCACAGTGGTCCTTTGCAGGGCCAGGAGCTGGTCTTGATCTTTGTGGGTCCCTTCCAGCTCAGCTATATGATTAATTTTGAATCATATCATTGTCTGAACTTCTATGACAAATTAGGCTCTTGTGTAAGTGTTAATTAGAAAAGTTTTGCCAAGAAGGTTATCTTTTGAAAACATGGATTATTGAATATAGAATACAACATTCCAGGATTATGCAAGTTTGCCTACTATCTTCATTGAGAAAATACTCAGTTTTGACAGGGAGGTCTTCCAGTAAAATTCCATTCCTGTATAATTATTTTAAAAACAGGTCCCCTTCAGTTTAAAAACTTTATTCTTCGGTGCTTCTGATTTTCAACATAAATTGCTTTATTTTCTGGCACCACTTACATCACAATATTAATTCATCCTGAGTGTTATAAATAGTGTGAACCGCAGGGAAATGATGATAAATGTTAGCTTACTGTTTAGCTTAGCTAATGTAGAATAAACTTCCGTCAGCGTCTCACTATGGGTAATAGCTAATGAGATTTCTATCTCATGCTGCAGCTTAATTGCATGGAGTTGTTTTCTTTGAAAGCTTGCTATCTAATGCAGTTACATGGGAAAAAAAAAAAAAGAAAAGAAAAAACATTAAATGCCTAAAACGCCTTCAAGTTATCTGCAAAGGTTATAATTATAACATTACAAAAATTTAAAAAGCAAAAAAAAAACCCATGAAGAATCAAAAAAAGTAATATTCTGCTATATTTTCTGTAGAAATCACTGTCTTAATTTAAAGGTCTCTTACCCATTCAAATGGGGTAATATTTTGAGTGTACAATTATATTGCAAGCCACCAGGTCTGGTGAATTGCACAACTTTGGCTTGAATTTAAAAATTTGTTATCAATTTGTGTAATAAATTTAACATTATTGCCATTTAATTTCATTTAAATGAGTTCCAACTCTACCCTCACAGAGTGTGTACAAGGTACATTTAAAGT
The DNA here is from genome assembly GCA_013397395.1 of Sinosuthora webbiana. Taxonomy (NCBI): domain Eukaryota; kingdom Metazoa; phylum Chordata; class Aves; order Passeriformes; family Sylviidae; genus Sinosuthora; species Sinosuthora webbiana. The sequence continues at coordinate 537,469 of VXBN01010329.1, forward strand.
TCTTGAGACTTAGGAGTTCACTGTTTGTATGAGATTTGTAGATAATTAAAAAAAAAAAATACGAGAAGATGGGTGTTAGGAGTATTAGGAGTTTTTTAGGTCTCTTCAGCTAATCTTAAACAGAAATCTTTACTTTGTGTATGCTGAAACAAAGTCAAACACCACCTTCTTATGTATGTGAAGACATCTGAGACTGCCTTTTCCTCTGAAGAAGAAACATTCCAGTAATCTAACTGAAGTTATCTGCAATATTAAGAGTCCATTTCTGACTACCAGAATTCATTTGTACATGGGAGTCAAGTGTTCACCATTCTGCACTAAGAGTTCAAAGATGTGGGGAAAATAAGCCTTCCTACCTATTACAAATGTGGGAATGAAAACATTTTGTTCCAGAGTATTTTTCTATAAGGAAATATGGAAGAAAATTGATGTTATCTCAGTTCCTTTTGCAGCAGAAACTCAGAACAATCTTGAAGAACAGCTTGTCTGTATCATTTCCTTCTTGCAGTGCCCTTCTCTCCCTCTGTAATTCTTGAGGAGCCCCTAGTGTGATCTAGTTGGGAAAAGAGAGTAAGGGGAAATAGCTAGCATCACAAAAAGTAATGTTTAAAAACTCCTTCAGCAGCAGCCTCAGCCTGAGAAATCTGAGAAAATGTCTGATTTTTTTAATGGCACATCAGCAAGGACAGGTCATTACAGTTAGTGTGGAAGTATGTACAGGAAGGGCCCTGAAACTCAGCAAGCTTCATCAGGGAGCAAGGGTATCAACCCAGCAGAAGAGGGTATCCTGTGTAAACTCTGCACATGCCATGACTGATGCAGCTTCCCACACAGAGCTGTGATGGGAACACACTGCCACCCGTGTGTTGGGCTGCAGGGTGTGCCCTGTTCCGGTGCCAGTACCAGATAGCAACAGTGGGCATGCCAGTGGGAGCTGCACCTAGGAAAAGATCCACACGGTGCAAAGGAGAGGTGAGTAGGCTCAGGGTTATCAGGGAGAGACACTATGAGAGTTGCTCCCTGACTTTACTGACTCAGGAAGACACGACATGGTCTGTGGAGGGTTCCCTATCCTCTTCTCCACCTGGCAGAATGTGTTGATGTAAGGGATAGGGGGCACTGGTGATGAGTTCCTACAAGGAGCAGCAGGCACATCTCTGTGACTACCCCACCTTCTCAGGTGCCCTGGCATAGCAGGCACAAGGCTCTGCAAGTGGAACTAAGCACAAAGCAGTGACAAGGATGAAGGTTCATCTAGGCTGGGAGTGTTGCCGAATTTAAGTTTGCCTATGCCCTTCATCAAAACTGCTTCCATTAAGGGAAAAAAGANAAAGGAAAGGAAAAAAAAAAAAAAAAAAAAAAAAAAAAAAAAAAAAAAAAAAAAAAAAAAAAAAAAAAAAAAAGAGAAAAAAGAGAAAGGAAAGGAAAGGAAAGGAAAGGAAAGGAAAGGAAAGGAAAGGAAAGGAAAGGAAAGGAAAGGAAAGGAAAGGAAAGGGAAAAAAAAAAAAAAAAAAGCTATCGTCTCAGGACACACACTTCTGTGGGGAAAAGGAGATCCAATTTACTGACCAAATTTCCTTCTTCAGAAATTCTGCTGTCTCCCTGGGGTCCACATTAAATAGATGATGAGGAAACTTCCCACCCTGGTATGCCCCTCAAACTCCTATCCATTATTCATTTTTCCTGTAGCCAGCAATGAAGTTGCAAAAAGAAGTCTGAGGGCAATCAAGACCTCAGGGCCTTGGGACTACAGACTATGGGATCAGGAGCACAAGCATTGTTCTCTTGAAATCTTTCTGTTGCTGGGAATGATGAAGGAAGAAACAGGCTCCACACCTGCTGTCACTGGTAGAATTTGAGAGGTTTTGATCAGAGGTTTTGTGCAAGGGGAGGCTTAAATTTGAAAAAATTTATTTAGTGTAAGGGCTGTCAAGTGGTGAAGTCCCATCCCTGGAGTTTTTAAAAAATGTGACACTTGGGGATACAGTTTAGTGGTGGGTGTTAGGTTAGTGGTTGGATTCAGTAATCTTAAGGATCTTTTCCAACATATATGATTCTATGATTCCATGATTATGTGTGTGTGTTTATGCATGTGTATACCAAGTCAGTTAAAATCTCTGAATTTATTCTGAAAATATAGTTAGAATTGTCTTTTCAAAAATAAATAAATGGCTAACATAATTTTTCATTAAATTTGGTAAAAAAATATAGTTTTTAATATGCTCATTTATTTATCTAAGTCTCACTAGGTTCTTTAGTATCCAAACAATAATTTCCATGAAATATTTGATAATCATAACCTAATTTTTTGAAATTATCCATCTCAATTCCTGTCTGAAATGCTTATCCTGCTCACAGAAAATTTCTTTCCTACCTTATCCCTGTCATACAGGGACAGGGCATCTCTGTCACCCCTAGGGCACATTAACATACAATATTAGGCTCTGTAGGATGTGGTTATGACTTTTGTTTACAGGATTCTGGGCACTGAGAGATTTTTCACATCTGTCTCTTGAAATAGTCAAGCTTTGGTGTTTCAAAGTCCTGCTCACTGAGCTCTTGCTGTCCAGTTGAAATCTGTTGAGGTACCTACTACTGGTATATCAAGCACAGTAGTTTTTTCAAGATCTAATGATGCATGCTCTTAGAAGTCTCATGGCCTTAAAACCTTCAGAGAACACTTAGAGAAGATGTAAAACACAGTTAATCTGCTGATAATGACACTTAGAAACAACAAGTCCCATCAGGAAGTGGGGTCCTTTCAAAAAATGTGTAAAATCTTCTTACTCTGTGATAGAAGAATGGAGAAGGTTGATAGGATTTGCTGCTCTGAGAAAAATGCCCTCTTTACATGAGCTAATAAGTGCTCCCATGGCTTCTTAAGACACTAAGGCACTAATATTAAAGATAACCTGTTCTGCCAGGGAACCTAGAGGTTGGATGATTTCCACTATAATGCTAAAAGTTCTCATCATTTTTCCATAAATATTACCTAGCCTACGTAGCAGGAGAAATAAAGAATTCTAAATGAATAAACACATCACTAAAGCTACTGAGCATGACTTACACCTTCAGCAACTGACCAGTAGAATATCCATTATTATCTTACAGCAATATCTCAAATAAATTACTGCATGTTTTTGCTAATAATATTTTTAAGTATATCCCCAAATTTTTTTTTTCAAAATACACATTTTGCAATTAAGTGATTTAACAGAATATGGAAAGGAAATTATTTTGTAATGTAAGGAGAAAAATTGCATATAAATAATCAATGTTTTAATTTTATTTCTAAAAGAGAACAAATTAGTTCAAACATAATTTGAACTAATAACTCAATGAATAAATAATTTCAGGAAAAAGCTTTTTAATTACAATTTCTATGCCAGATATAATCAGTAGTATCATATGAATTGTAAATTGCTGAGAAAAAGATTTTATTTTATAATTTTCATATGAAAAAGATCCATTGTTTTTAGTCTCATTGCTGATTCATTTTTCAATGGGTGTACTAATTAAGTGACTTATTTCCTGCTAGGTACTAAAGTTTCAGAAAGGGCCTACCACTTCAAATATAGTGTTTTCCCTTTTTCAGTATATTTTACAGTATTTCAATGGGGGTTTTTGTCGGGTTTTTTTGTTTTGTTGGGTTTTTTTGGTGTTTTTTTTTTTTTTTTTTTTGTGTTTTGTTTTGTTTTGTTTTTGTTTGCTTTTTTTTTTTTTAAATTTGGTGTTATAAATCAAAGTTTAAATAGATGGATTCTGAAAAAATAAAAAGAAACAATTACTTCAACTGAATTCTTCTCTCACCTGTGATGTAAGGAGGAAGAAATCTCACATGCTTAAATTCACAGTTAAATGCTGAGCTTACGTTAGTAGAAATTGAATTGACCAATTTGGCACCACGACTCTACTTATAAGAGAATAATGTTCTTATTATATTCTATCTTTGAACTTTGTAATGAAAGAAAAAATGCCCCCAAAGTAGGAAAGAAAGCAAGGACAAAGATGAACAGCATGAAGAAAAACATTGTTTTGGTCTGGTTTGTTTGTTTGTTTGTTTGTTTTGTTTTTTTAATAGAGAAAATAACAACTATATGAAATCAGCTATATGAAATTTTCACCTTTTGCACTTAATCCACAAACTTAATTTTCTCTTCTATTTGAATTACTTGAATTTCCAGAAAATCTTCCGTGCTAGGCAAAAATATTGTCATATCAGTATTAAGTTTATACATAGACTCTCAGTAAGATACTATCTCTTTCAGATACAGAAAAGCTAATCTAAACCACAGATTGGTGTTGATTTCTCTCTTTTAGAAATACTTTTATTTGAGGGTAATTTTCATGCTGTAATGGCTCTTTGCATAGCTGAAAGTCATCAGAAAAGTCCAAACTCTGTGTCACACATGTAGCAGGCAATATTTTCTGTTATTTAGTTGTAGCAACAGAGTTTCATCATGGAGACATCATTGTTGTTTGAATGCCTTTTTTATCTATACTTTGGATGATGTTTGGGAAGTTGTCAAATAGAGGGATAAACAAAATTTGGTTGAGTTTTTACATGTTTACTAAATGACTAAACAAGGAAGAATGCTCTACTTTCCTTATCAGAGCAATTCCATAGTCTGGGGTACTAAACAGTAAAGGTCATCAGGTTTCTGTGGTCACCCTAAATTCCCTCTCCTTTTGCAAGTCCTGAAAATAAGATATTGGAAGGGAAAGGCCAATGGCATGTAGGGCATGCAGTAAGGTACGTCTTATAGCCTTAAGCCATAAGGGTCCTTGGCAAACACTGAAGAAGTAAAACCCATGAGTGGTTAGTCCTGAAAACCTGATGAGAAAATCATCATGAGTAGCAAGCACAGAATCACCAAGGGCAAGATACACTCGACCAATGCAAAATAAAGCCCTTGACCTTGTCTCTCCCAAGGCTCTCAATAGACAAATTGATGCATGGGCTCGATGGGCAGATAGTGAACTGGACTGAAAACTGGTTGAATGGCCAGGCCCAGAGGGTGGTGCCAGTGTCACAAAAATTTATTGCAAATCTAAACAAAACTCACATATCTGAGAATGGCATTCATGTGAATTCCTTCAAATTGTCTCCTACGTGATAGCAGCATGTTTTCTGTGTGTGAAATAATGGAAGCTGTTTGGGCCATCAGCATCAAAGCAGCATTTGGAAGTAAAAAAAAAGCAGTGAGAAGATTTGTGGCATCATTTTGATATCTCTGGTATGAACTAGATAGAATTTTTTTCAGTACTATTAAAGCTAAGATGTTGCTGTAATAATAAGCTACAAGTCAAACACTAACTGAAACAGTGCTCTGCTTTCCTTTATTTGGAACACAGAGAGGAGCAATTATGAAAACAGCTTTACTGAAAATCCAGGTAATCTACAATCTTCAATAGTTTTGCAACTCCAGAAATAAAGAGACTCTGAAGACTATTTTATACAATAATGTCAGCAGCAGGCAGTGACAATATCTAGAAGGTATTAGATAGCTAACACTAATGCTATAACTATTAAAATTTGATACCAACTATGACCGTCTCTGTTATAAACATATATATATAAAATTCAGTGAGAAAGAAATGGAGAAAGGTGTTGCAGATGACAATGATAATTTCCCAAGCACAAAAGATCACCCATTTTAAACCAAAAGTTGCACTCTAGCTTTGATAAAATGCATTCATGTGATACCATAAAGAATATAACGTAAGGAAAAAGGACATCAGGCAAGTAAAGCCCATAAAAGAACCCACAAATCCTAAGAAATGACAGTCACTCAATCACCCCTAACACGATAACACTCATTACTTGGAAATAAAATACAAACATTGTGAAACACAACATAAGCAGGAGAATTTATTAGATTGTTATGACACATTTGCAAAGACCAGCAATCTCATAACATAGCAGTTCAATTAGCTTAGAGAAATTTTTCATTTGAACTAAGACCAATACTACAGGAAGAAGATGAATGTGCTACTGACCAAAGTAAATCAAACATTCTCAATATTAAGATGGAAATCCAAGTGAAAATGAGATGTGTGTACCACCAGTGATAGAAAGAATGGCAGGGGAGGAGGAGAAAGAACTGACAATTATGAGCTTCATTTCTCTATGAATTACACATATGAGCAAATATATGTGTATGATATAATGTGGCAATATTAGATTATTTTTTTAATAAAAATACTTATTTCTTTGAAATGAAAATTTCTTATCCTCTTTGCCTAATCAAGAGTAGATTCATCACAAAAATCAGGCAACATCGCACCAGAAAAACTCTCTGAATAAGTCTTCTAAAACCTGAAAAATACAAAAATCTAGAAAATTAGTGAAGAAGGCTAAACATCTCCAATTTCATTTCCACAGTTCCTCTATGTAAGGTTAGAATTAGAATATTACTCTGAAATCACTGTATATCAAACTACTAGAGTGCAGATAGTCACTGGCCATTGTAGGAAAATTGTCAGAATTGACATTTTTGACTGACTTTTCAGCTTGCAAACACACCCGCCTGCCCCCAAAATTAAGTTACTTTGCTAATATTTTCTTCTTATTTCAAATGGGAGGCGTTCAGGAGGTGATGGTTCATGCCAAGTTTGTTTATTTTTTATGCTTCATACATCATCAGAGTTATGCTAGGTTCCCTTAGAAAAAGAGAGGAAATACTTGTGAACATTCAATAGCCCCTTTGAGAAACACCATTTCTCAACCTGCCATTTGGCCTGTGTGTTTTGAATGTTTTTTGAATGTTCCAAAATGTTTTTTGAAAAAATGCAACACATTTCTGATGTCATATAAGTTACTGATGCCTGCACAGATGATATTTTGATCTGAGATTAAAAAAAAAAAAAAAAAA
>VXBN01010329.1:547002-564737 GCA_013397395.1 Sinosuthora webbiana
TTGATGGAAAAATAAAGGATTTGATCAGAAGAAGTGTGTCACATCTGTGACACAGAACTAATAATAAAGACTTCTTTTACAGAAAAAGGAAAAAAATAGTCATAATATCCTAAGGTAGATATCAAAATAGTTTTATGATTTGCTCTGTAAATATCTGTTTCTTTCCATTGACTGAATATAGAGTTCAGGGTGACTAACTGAGATATATACAAGACTTTAGAGATATGTACTGCTAGTTTGTATTACTAAGAGTCTAAGAGACATCTAACAATAGAAAAAAAAATGCACCATCAAACCTAATGTGACAAAATTATTTTCTCTGAGACAAAGAGGTGATAGGGTAGAGTATGTTGCTTGAAACACTCACAAAGCTTTTCTGGATTAAAATACTGCAGGAAAACTTTCCACATGAAAATATTCAATGAGTATAAGATTAACTGATTATCAGCTTCTTTCTTTTCCACATGAAAATATTCAATGAGTATAAGATTAACTGATTATCAGCTTCTTTCTTTTCTTAATATGTCTCAACCAAAGGATTTTTTGGTAAAAATATTGTAATAAAACAAAGCAATAAATATAGAAAATGCCTTAGGAAATTTACAGGCTCATTCTCAGACTTCCCAGTATAATAGACTTGCAGCATAAGATTTTCTTTATCTAACTAATCTAACTAATATGTGTTGTTAGATTTTCATCATTATATTTTTTTTTTCTTTTTTTTTTCCCTGAGAAGACTGAAAGATTATTACATTACTTCAAGTTTTGTGGCCTCTGAAGAACACCAGCTGTTCAGGTGACAAAAGAAACCTTGATAGCTTTCAGATGTGGATCTAACCTTTTCCAATTTTTAAATCCACATCAAATATATGCTTTTGTCTGTGTATTTTGTCCAAAGTAGTTTTGCATGAAAGTCTGAAAAAGAAGTACAAATAAAGCATTCCTTCCCTAGTTTCAAAATAATGGTAAATAATGACACCCTTGCAAACATGAAACTTAAGTATTCGATGTTTCAATAATGATCTTTCTTATAAATTAGAGAGTAGGATTTATATTGCAGATGACATGAAACATGAATAGACGGTTAAGGTTTTGAAAGACAGGATTGAATTTCAAATTATTGCAAGAAATTGGAGAAAATAGAGATAAAATAAGGTAGGGATATCTACATTTTTATAAGCTTAGACAGAATAATTATCTGATTTTGCTTTTGATTAGGTAGTTAGCAGAAAGAGGCAAACTTCCTAGGGCATCTCATAGGAAGTATGAACCGTGTTTTATCATGTAAAACATAACAAGCAAAACTTCCAACATTTTAAGCATTTTATTTTATGGGAGATATAAAGAAAGTACAATCCCTAAAAAAAGCGTAGGAGTGATCTAGAAAATATGAGGGGTACAAGAAAAAGATGGAAATGATGGCATCATTTTCCCTAGCAAATAAAGAAAGGGCATCCTGAACCATATTCATAACCATAGAAAGCTGATATGGAGAGGAAGGGAAAAATCTGTTTCTCAAGTGTAGGATTTAAGAAGACAGAAATGGGAATTGCTGGAAGAAAGAGTTTGGTTAGGCACAAACATTTTAATGTTAAAATTATACTCCTTCACATGTAGCTGGAACAGTTTGAGGTTATGGAGACAGGCTTGATTAATTGTGTTTTCCATGTACAGGTGCTGTACAGTTAATAACTAGAGTTTTCGCAGAGTACATAAATTATTCTAGTGGCCAAAACTTTGTCCCCAATAATCATTTTCTCCTGGAAGATATTTTGTTCATTTGGTTTTTTTTCTGCTTTTTAGTATTGACAGCATTCAAATTGCTATTTTCAATGCTGTCAATACTAATTCAAAATGATTGGCAATATTTAACGTTTCAGCTCTATATGCCAAAATTTAGATAAATTAAGGGAGCCTTAGTTTTTCATTGTGATGTATGTGTATTTCCTAAAACTTTGACAACATTCAGACTTGAAAATCTGGCACTGGAATGTTTGCATTCCAAAATTACTATTGCAACTAGTAACAAAGTTCTCCAAAACTGCTGAGGGCAGACAATCCAAAAATACAATTCTTCAGCCAAATTATTTTCATGTTCATATGCTAAATTTAGTATGTATGTTTCTGTGGAAGTTGTGGAGTTTTCTTCAGTGGGAGTCTTTAAAAACAGTTTGAAGTAACATCCATCAGCAGTGATGAATTGTCTAGTGTTTGAAACACAGGTTCACTATTTTGGTTTGCTCTAATTAGTCAATTTATTATAAAGTTGTCTAATAGATTAGGGAAAGATGAAACAGAAGAGTTTATATACGATATATTAAGTGTGTAGAAAATCTTATTTTTGTTTAATATGTTACAGAGGGAAACACAATGATTACGGGATTCTCTTTTGCAGCAAAAGCCCCAGAAAAAGCAAAGCTGTCATGCTTAGAGAAAGGCTTGAATGATCATCAGTTTCATGAGTAGGTGAGAGAAAGAAACAATTTCATTGAGAAAAGAAAGAATAAGAAGCTCAAATAGTTCTGCTAATTTTTTCCTTACAATCTAGGTCAACAAATTTGTTGAGAAAGACAAAACAGAATTCAGACATAATGATGAGAAACATCTTTACCAGATCCTAAGTATCAAATGTCATCTAATAGCTTGGTGATGTGAGACTTCAAGTGAAAGAGATGATCAGACTCTCATTTCCGGATGAAAAGGTGAATGTCTTAAATTCAATAATAGACAATGTAGGTTATATTCAACATTTCCCTAATTTATACTCCTATTTTTTTTCAATTTTATATTGAAATAAACACTGTCATATTTTTCTCACAATTATTCACTTCCATGTTTTTCATTTCTTTTTTTCTGTGCTGTTTTCTCGGTTAAACTTTTTGTTAACTTGCATCTGCTTCACATAGTTGTTTTCTCATATGCAGAATATGCTGTCGTATGCTTTCGATGTTCTACTTTTTCAAATCTTAGTTTCGCTGTTAATATTTATCCCTAACCTTTGTTTAAGTATTCTTCTAAAATCCATTTCTCTCTTCTCCTCATCCTTTTTTGTCATCCTTTTTTTCTCAAACTCAGTTAGTTGATCAGTGCCGTTTTTTATATTCTTACTTACATAATACACTCCAAAGTGTTCTTTGTCCTTTATATTTTCCACTCATTCCTCTTTTTCATCTTGTTTCTCAAATGCTTTTCCTCAGATCATTCCCTTGTCTATTGACACTTTATTTTTTGCTGGCATTTCAGGATATTGTTTTTATTACTACCTTATCTCCTTTCCCTGAAATATTTGAGGTATTTTCTGAAGTTTTTTTGGCAGGTTAAGATCCCAGAACTTTATGTCTATACATACTTAAAAAGAAACCACAGGAAACTTTTAAGTAAAATATTTAGTTCTCACAGGTAAACATATTTTGCATCTTCTCCGACATCTCTGGTTTCTTCTTTTTTTACTACACAAACTGATGCATTGGTTTGATTGAGATTATACATTCTTTGGTAGAGGGATCATAAAAGATCATAATCCGTCTCATGTTCACTCACAGATGCTATTTTTTCTCCACCCCAAATAGCTATCACAGTAGGACAGAAACTAATTCAAGTGGAGGCACAAGCACCTGCTAGTTAGTCTAGTGCAGCTGCTTAGAACTGTGTCTCTCAAAAACTTTAATTAAAAAAAATACTAAAAACACAAGTGACTCAGAAAATCACTGGAGCTTACTTAGTATGTCTGATTCAGAAAATTCTTGGCATAGAAAATATGAAATCCAACCTGTGTTTTAATTTTAGAATACAATTTGGGTTTAGAACAGAAAAGCCATCTCAAAAATCACCCACAGAGTGAATACTACTGTGAATCCTTCAGAACTACTCACAGCCAACAAAGAAATAAAGCTGGAGGTTTTTTTTAGATTACTGAACTTTAATTTTTCACACCTCCTTCACATACAGCTGGAGTGGCTTGAAGAGTTTGTAATAGACTTGATTAATTGCTTGGCTTTTTCATGAAGGAATTCATACTATATAATTAGAGATTTCACTGAAGTGCGTACATTAGCTCAAACCTTACGTAGACGGGGGAGGCTTTCACTTCAAAGATTTCTCACCAAGAAACATTTTTCATTGGGTCTGACGTTTTCTAATTCAATAATATTATGTTTTGCAGTTCAAAATAGCAAGCCACATTTGATAATTTACTGTTATGCCCCCAGATTGGATATATGTTACACAGTCCTGATTTTCTGATCTGCTAGGACCCTATCTGTAAGGATTTACAGGGCACCAAATGCTAAACACTAAAATCACACAGGTGAAAAAAATGGATGTCTTCCTCAATCTCAGGAGGGAAAAAGCTAGATTTGCTACTTTCATGGAGAGAGTGTTTGAGGTTTGAAGGTACTTCTGGAGATCATCTGCTCCAACTCCTCTGCTTAAGAAGAGCTGAATGCTCAGGACAATGTCTAAACAGGTTTTGTATATTTCCAAGGTGTGAGATTGTTCAGCCTCTCTAACACCCTATGCCAGTGATCAGTCACACTCGCAGTGTTTCCTGACATTCAGAAGGAGTTTCCTGTGTTTCAGTCTGTGCCCAGTGTCTCTGGTCCAGTCAGTGGGTACCACTCTAAAGGGCCTGGCTCTATTTTTGCACATTAGCTGAGGGTATCCATGTGGATTAAATCCTTGCTTAACCTACATTCCTCCAGGTTAAACAGTACCATCAGTCTTCCTCTATATGTCCGCTGTTCCAAACCCTTAACTATCCTTGTGGCCCTTCTTCGGACTGAGTCCAGTATGTCCATTTCTCTTGTATTTAGGAACACTGGACAGGACACAGAAATCCAGATGTGATTCCCATCTTCGCTGCATTCAGTCACAAAATATGTGTTTGTTGGTATTCTTGCTGAATACCTTTAATCAGTTATGATGAATCCCAAAGTCAAAATGTGATTTCTTCATAGAAGGGATTTTCAAGCATTAAAACAGACTGCCCAGGGCAGTGGTGGATTCACCATTGCTGAAGGTATTTAGAAGACATGTAGACATGGCACTTAAGGATGTGGTTTGGAGGTGCATTTGGCCATGTTAGGCTTACAGCTGACCTCATTGGTCTTAGAGGTCTTTTCCACCCTAAATAATTCCTATTCGTGGTCAATGGCATGTTAGTGTTAAAAGACAACTCTCCTCAAGTTCATATTCCTTGAAGTACGCAAAGGAATAAACACTTTTTAAATTCAGGCTGCAAGATACACATTGTGTAATATCACATCCATTGATTCTTCGAAGAAATAAAACCCTTGCAAATGGATAGCAAGGAAACTAGAAGTGATTTTGGCGGACTGAAAACTCCTGCTTCCAGAGTTATCCTTTAAAGATGGGGGAAATTGCACACATTTATTTCATTTTTTTATATCTTGTTGCAACTCTTCATAGTGTTTAATTTAGCTTTTATTTTGAGATAATCTTATTGATTAAGCAGGGGCTTTGTTTGAATGGCAATGTTTCCATAGAGACCACAGGGCAGGAAGGCGTATTTCTGAAATGCTACACATCTGACAGAAATGATAGGATTTCTCAGAATGGATAGCACACTTTGTGCAAAGCCACATGGAGTAGGTTGGAGAGCACTATTCTTACTAGAAAACCTATGGAGATAAACCTCTTTTCTCTAATTGCCATTAATTCTTTATTAACTAGCAAGATGAAGGCAATTAAATAAAGAAAAGGAAAAAAATGCTGGACTCTTGGATCTTTGCACTCCAAGTAAATGTTCGCTGTACTTACCTCAAGCACTTAATAGGCCAAATATCACCATGGTATTATTTACTTAAAACCTTATTTTTCCAATCAGGAAGCTCGAACTCACTTCTGCTATGCGCTGAGCATTCTTGCAATGTTGAGAAAAAGTTCCAACAAGTTTCTATTGATATTTAGCATGACTTGCAGCCCATTGACCTCAGTTAAAAACAATATTGCTTTTCTTTCAAGGTGCATGTTTAAGAGAGACTTACTGGATTGCTGTAAATACCCAGCTCTGTAACAATTATTTCAAGTAAAAGCAAAATGGGTGGTTGTTGACATAATTATCTGAGTCCACTCAAAAAGCTTCATTCTTGTCTTTTCAGGGATATGAGGTGCTTGCTTGTTTCTGCTGTTATTGGTGTTTTTTATTCCCAGAAAATCCAGTACAAATAAAAACTGAGGTGAGGCAAGATGCAGGTAAGAGGAGGACTGGTGAGGCAAGGAGCACTGTATTTTTTCCTTAGGGTATTTTTTCTTATAATTTCTTAAGTATAGAGATCTTAAGAGTGGTATTAAAATGTTAGCTGCATTACTTATCCACGTATCAAGAATAAGAAAATAATGTTTACCTGTTTGAAATCATTTCATGGAACGCAATACAAAAAAAGAAGCACTTTGGGATACTTTTTCAAGTAGTTTCTATTCATAAATCATATATCTCCTTTTAAAGCATAAATCCTAGTTTCTGCAAAGAGGACAAGGGAGTTATTATTATCTATTATTTATACACAGAGAGATTTAATCAGAAGAGACACATCCTAAAATCTAGACTTGCAATGGAAATTGTCTATCAAAGACCTTTCCTCAGAAGGGCTATGAAACTAAATAAACTGGTCTAAAAACCTCCTGGTCATGTCCTTGTTTCTTAAACAAAACTATTGTCTGGTCCAGCCACTGTTATACTTTAATGAGTTACAGTACACCATAGAAAAATCACAGCACGGTCTGAATAATATATTTTCAAATAGTTTCATTGTCTCTCAGAAGTTCCAGATGTTGAATAACCTTTCTAGTTATAAGGTAATGTCTTTTGATAATAGAGGAATGGATTGAAAGGAGCCCTGAGAAGGACTTGGGGTTGCTGGTGAACAAGAACTCAAAAGAGCCAACAACACGTGCTCAAAGCCTAAAGAGTCAAATTATCCTGGGCTGCATCCAAAGTAACAAGAGCATCAGGTAAAGGGCGATGATTCTCCCCCTCCGCTCTCATGAAATCCCACCTGGATTTCCACATTCAGCTCTGCAGCCCCCCAAGACAAGAAGAATGTGTATCTGCTGGAGCGAGTCCAGGGGAGGGCCACAAACAAGATTAAATACATGGATCTGTGAAGGACAAAGCACCTCTACTTGCTGTACCCTTCTTCTTAATCGCATCTCTTGCAGTATACAGACCTCCAGCATTTATGGTAATGAAAATGGATTATAAATTTTTGGGATGTTCTCAATTTTAGGAGACAGTGGGTAGATATTACTTTCCCTCTAATTTATTCTATAATAAAGATATTTTAAAGATACTTTTATGTTATTGAAATTTATGTTTATAGCTGCATGATAGCAACAGATTATTGTTTTTTCTGACATTTCTGAGTACAAATAATATTGGTGCCCTTTTCTTATCTGCACATATTTAAACACACACAATCCTGGTTTTCTTTCCACTTGCTTTTTCTTGCATGCACTGGATTGGACCAAGTACTGTGAAATGGGATGTGCCAGTGCACTGCCAGGAGCAATCATTCTTTCATGTCTTTCTCCAAAGAGACATTGTTCCTTGTAATGAAAGGGAAAATGGGAACTGAAGACTAATAAGCTTTTATGAAAAGACTTTTTTTAAGCTTCTAGTATAGGTAAACTTAATAAACCTAATAAAATACTGTACTTTTGCTTGCTTGCTTTTATCTAATCTTATAATATGAGATATTTTTATCACTTTGATAGGTGTAAGGTACCGTACTTAGTGATTAGAGGTGTTCCACAATGACATTTGGAGTACACTATAATCAGCAAAATGATCCTTCTGGTTTGTAACCTTCCTTTGAAGGCCTGTCACAGCACATGGACATTTTGTCTATTGCATCTCAATACTATTTTCCCCTGGCTTTCATCTCTTCTCTAAACCACAAAACATAATAGTAAATGGCTTAACCAAATGGACATAAATGTTACTACCATTATTCTCCCTTTGAGGACCAAACTATAGCAGCTGGGCTGCTGAATGAAGCCCAGTGATGTAACAATGTGCATGGCTGTGCACAGAATAGGGAACTGTGAAAAGGATGTGGGAAAAACTTGATGACAAGGATCAGGATAATAAGGAGAACAGAATATGAAAGTTTGGCTGGTAACCTGTTCTGATCAGAGAAGTACCATGTTTTAACTGTCAGCAGCAAAACTTGAACTGAATAGACTTCAAAAGAAAATGAAACCCCACTAAGGACATAAAGAATTATCCAAAGGTTGCAATGTTATTTGTTTTCTGATGAAGTCTATGTTGAGCAACCTTTATTTTTTTTAATAATTAGAACAAAATGCAGCCCAAGAGAAGAAAGATTTACATTACAGAACAAGAAAGCAAAGACAGCCTCATAGTGAATAGTTGTACTAATGTACTCTAAACTGTGAATTCACCTTTAAATTATGAGTACCCTAGTAATTCCCTTTGAAACTAATCTAATGCTTGTGAAGTAAAAGCTATTGTTTGATGCTTTGTTTAACAAGAACATTAATTAAAACTAGTTCAATACTGATATTTTGGATAGCTATATGTACATGTACTACTATAGAA
Source organism: Sinosuthora webbiana (assembly GCA_013397395.1). Lineage (NCBI taxonomy): Eukaryota > Metazoa > Chordata > Aves > Passeriformes > Sylviidae > Sinosuthora > Sinosuthora webbiana. The sequence goes on from VXBN01010329.1 coordinate 555,584, forward strand.
TATGGATAGAGTACATGCAACAAAAACACTGTTTTATACTGGATTTTTTTGTGAAGTAAACTTTTTTATCATGGAAAAGAACAGTAGAATGTTCTTTTTTTAACTTTCTTACGGGAGGTGTGAAATTTTTTGTTTCATTAGTACTGTATTGCTTATTAAAGCTCTTTGAAAAAATGTAGCTATGAATGCTTTGAGGAAAGAATAAATAATTATTATTATTTACTTATAATTATTATTAATAATAATATACTAGTAATAACATGTGACACTGTAGAATGTCAAATAACAAACAAAAAAATATTTTCAGCTGCAAATGCAAAGAAAATGCACTTTAATTTGAGACTACTTTCATGAGCATTCTTAAGTTATAGGCCTTTCAAAGAGCTGTCTTTGACATTTCAGAAAGAGGAAACAAAATTGGAAAGGGCAGACAAGGTCTGCCAATGCCAGACTTAAAATATGTATAGAAATTGCTATTGTGTGTACAAACTTTAAACTGTTTTCTAATTCCAAATGAATTCAGTAAATTCAATTTGGTTAAGCTGGATTTCTGTGATCCGACTCCAAAATTGAATTCACAGAGCTGGAGGAAGAAATTATTGTGTTTGTCTGCTTCTTTTGTCCAGCAACTCAGACTGTGTCCAGGGCACACTACAAGATTCTTTACAGAGATATGAGACACTATAAGCAAATTTTTGCCTTTGATTCAGCTGAGAAGTTCTTTTTAAGTTTTGGATTTCTCAACTTGCACAAAAATCTTCTCACTAATATGGGAAAGAGCATTTTGAATTACCATTTCTTTATGATAGAACTTCTTCACTTCATATATTATAAAAGCTGAAACACTAATTTATCCAGAGAGGAAGCACACAGAAGATATTCTTTAGCGTGAAGATTCAGACCCTCACCTAAAAAGGGTGGGGAAAAAAGTGCTGACAACCTCTGCCAACTGTATCTGCTCATTCACAAAAATGTGAAGAACTGTTGACATAGATAATAGAATTGTCTTGATTTCCCAGTATTCATTTTTTTTCTTCTGTCATCAAAATTCCTTATGTTCAACATCGATATTTGGTTTTGCAGAGAAATTTAGCCGTAAAACATGGTGAAGACTTTATTCAATTTTTTCTGAGGGTTCTGTATACAGAATAAGGGCAACATAATAATTTTTCAGAAATTAATATGCTATTTCTTTTCCTGTTCTCCCATAACTCTGAATAACTAATATGGGTGACATGCAAGATTCCATGCAGAGAGTTTGTTATTCTTGGCTTATAGAAGAAAAAAATTCTATTTAGAAATTCTTTTATAATTAATTTCAGGTATTTAATTGAAAATCATTTACCCTTTCAAACTCACTTACTGTTAAGAGATATTCATGAAAATCAGTAATCCTAACCTGTACTGAGTGGTGATCATATTTAACACTATAATTTTGTATCCCTAATAATAAGACAGTCACACACAGCCCTTCAATTGCAATAAATTACTCCAGTAATAATAGTTAACTTACTTAAAATTTGTGCAATTTTGAATTTAAAATACAGATTTGGAATTCATTACTCATTCTGCGTCTTTAATTTAATAATTAAATTTCAAATAAGCTTGGTTTTTTATTCTACTTACTATCAGATTTATGGCATAACAAAATCCTTTTACAGAATCAGCATCTTACATTTCCACTCTAGTTCAAACACCCAGCATACCCAGATATAGGGATAGGCGATGTCTGTCTTCAATACATCTATTTCAAATATATAAAACCCTCTGAATATTTAAAAATTATGACAGTTTTTGTGAATGAATTCAGTTACTATAGTAGCCTTGTTGTTTGTGTACATTTTTAAATATCTGTTGATAAGGTATGAAATATTCTAGAGTCAAAACAAATCCAGAGAAACAATCAGACAAGACACAGACTTAAGTTTACTTGATTTATCCTCTGCTCTCTGCATATAAACCAATTTTATCTGGATGTTTTCTGTGTTAAAGAAATCTCACGTGTGGCACGCAGTCTTCTAGTCTGTATCTACAAAGGCTCAGAGATGATTATGGTAGCAAATATTCTAGACTCAAATAAAAGTTATCTATTAAAAAAACATTCTTCTTGGTTACAGTTGCAATAATACATATATGTGTACTATTTGAAGAAGTGCAAACTACTTACTGCTTATAATACTTACATTTATTATGGTAGTTCTGAGTCTAAATATAAGATATTATACTAAAATGAACAGGAAATTACACAAGTAGGAGACACTGGGCTTTTAACATCCACTGCTATAGCTAAGGAGAAAAATGATTATAGGCCAGAAAAAATTCTGTGATTCCTAACAAGCAGCTATCCAACACAGACGACTGCTACTGAAGTCGCTGAAGGTGTTCTGTATTCTGAAAGACTTCAATATGATCACTTTGAATATGCCTTTATTTTTTAACATTTCTTTCAATGAGGTTACACCACTGGCTTTAAGTGCCTGTATAGTGTTCAACATATTCAACTTGTAAGTAGTAAGACCAGGAAATAAACAATGAGATGCCCCAATATAGAAATTCACCATATTTACACCATACATTACATATACCAGTCAAAAGATTACTTCTTGCTATCATTCTTTATGATATCCACTAAGTAAACCTTTCATAAAAGTAATTACGATTCCATAAAGCCTAGCAAAGCTGATCTGTCTGTCCACCTTAGGGATTAAGACTGTCCTGGGTTGTAATGTAGGGTGTGTACAAAGTATTCTATCACCATCCTAACGAAGTGTGAATCCAATTGTTGGAGCAGTGCTCTTCCCGGACCTCTACCCTCAGAGCTAATCTTCTGCTAATGGCCCATCAGATGCCTTGCCCATGACTCATAGATAACACCCTCTGGAGTTATCTCTGTTTAATGAACCATCACGAACTGCCTGCATGACTCATCATCCCATTGTAAGATGCTCCGCCCAGAGGTAAGAACCAAGCATTCCAGCCTGCATATAAGCTCAGGGTTTGGGACAGTACGGGGAGCTCACCCACTGGATTCCCAGAGGACTCGAGCTACCAGACCTTTCTACGGGATCACTGCCTCAGGAAGACCACCTCGTCTGGACTGTTTCCATCACCTTGATCAGGTTGTATTCTGACTCTGTCAGTGGTCTTTTGTATTTCTTTGCATTTATTTTATTTTACCTTTTCTTTCTTTTCTTCATATTAAATTGTATTTCTGACTTGGAGCCTCTCACTTGTTTTCCTTTCAAACCACTACAAGACCTAACACTAAAGGCTACCCAAAGAGACAAGAAGAAGAGGAAAAGAAATAACATTCTCTTTTTTGGTTCAGGAGATTGTTCAGTAGAAAACAGTCACTGTTTGTAGCTACACAGATGTACAAAAGGATATATATACACTTAGACGCAATCAGGTAAAAACCGTCTCTTTTTCTGGGTAATTACAATGTCCAAAAATGGAATGAGACATCCTGTGAAGCTTGTGAAGGGATTAGAATCATGAGATTTGTCAGAAGCTGTGTGCCAAAATACTCAGTCTACACTTCTGAAATGTTCACTAAGAGGATATTAGATGTTTAAGTTGGCTAGTAGTAACAGCAGCTATTGGGCCATTGCTGGTACTTATCTCTGTATTCAAAGTTTTATCTTAGTCATTGTATTCAGATGGGTGAATATTAATAACTGATGTTCATTTCCTTTTATTACATGTATGCAAAAGTTTGTCTTTCAGAATATTGTGATCAAAAATTATTTAGCTCCTGTGAGAAGATGGGATACTGGTTTAAGTGCCATTAAAAACTAAAAAATGTGTTTAATACAATTCACATTATTCTCAAGTTTACCATACTATTTCAGTATTGTCTGTCCTGGATTTCTACTCCTTAAAATGGAATGTGTATTTTATAAAAATCTTCATATTTTCCTTTAAAATGTTCTGTTAAAAATTACTGTCATCAGACATCATTCCATCACTTTCTATTTCATCTCATGGTAGTCCACAGGATTAAAACTAATGCAAAACTTGACACATTCTACCCTCTCCTCTGCCAGTTCTGGTGGTTTGGTTTTCTTTCATGAATGCAAAATCTCACTGAAATCAGTGATTGTTAGACTGAAGTTAAACAAATGGTGAATACCTTTTGTTCCAGGATATACTAACTTCAGAACCTGAAGTCAAAGAGAAAAAACAGGAATTATTTTTCTCCAAATCACAGTCTGATACTCTTGTACTCTGGCAATGCAAGAAAATAAAGTTCTTCCCCATCAGTAATCCCGTACAAAAGGACATATGAAATGAGTCGATTTGGAGTCTACCCAGATAATTGTCCTTCCTCTTCTCATTGTTGCTTATTTGGTCCTAAAAAACATGCAGTTTAGTTTGAACATAGTGTGAGAAGGTGAGAAAACCAATGTTATTTAACAGCTTATAAAGATAGAAGCATCTTGAAATACATAGCTGATTAAACTATGCCCTTCAACCTTTAAACAGAAATAATAATAGAAAAAATACTTTAGATAATGGAAAAAAAATTCTGTGAATTGTCAAAACAAGGGATAATAATACCAATAAAATGCTGCTTTTATTGGTACATCAGTCTTTCAATGCATGAAGATGCATACCTGTTGCTTGAGTTGTAGTCAATCCATACATAGTAGGGCAATGATAGCAGTGCAAGCTGCTGTCAATTTATGGCATCAACACCTATCACATAAAGTTATTATATATATTATTTAGTCTATTAGAAATAAAGTCATTTCAATAGAAATTTGTCATAAGATCAATGTTAGAAAATAAATTTCTTGGCTTCACCTCAGTGTGTACAGTGTTTGGCAGCAGGAGACCACTGTCTTTTGACAATCTTCTATAGTGTTGGCAATATCTCTTAATCTGAGATCAAGCACAGTACATGTCCTTTAGGTTTTTTTTATTATTCATAGATTTTTGCATTAAAGTTACTATGAGAAGTTCGATGAAACACAAGGTACAATGAAACACTATTTGTTTCAGTCCTTCTTTATTGCAAATCTGACTGGTCACATATTTGCATTAAACTCTGTTTCATACTCTGTTTCATACTCTGTCTTATCTACTGCCCTAGAAATGTAAGAGCACACAAACACAAGAGCATTTATTTATTAAATGTATACCAAGTCCCTGCCTGTCTTCAGCTGATACAATGAATGGGTATAGGAGTTACTGACACTAGAAATTCTATTTTTTCTTTAGACAAGCATCAATATAACTTCTTTGCCTACTGAATTATTCTCATTGATGACTGATATAAATTAAAGAAAACTTCATATATGTGAATATTTCTCATGGCCAAAGATTTTGTATAAAACCTGTGGACTTTAGGCTGTTTGGTGAGTTTTATTCCCTCCATTCTGTTTTTTCAATTGTGTAAAACAATTACATACACTCATACTGGTAAAAAAGGACACAACTAAATGGCATATGATTTTTTTTTCTCACAATGTAAGTTATCAAATGTCAACATTAACATTAATTTCTGTTGACTACTGATAAAACAAGTGACAAGACACTGCTGAATTTCAGCTCTAGTTGGGAAAAGCTCCAGTGACTGGTGCATGCTTGGTTTGTCTCCATCAGCAATATGACACAGCTTGGTGTTGTCAGCAAACTTGATGAGGCTGCACTCAGTCCCACTGTCCATGTCACCAACAAAGATGTTAAATAACTCTGGGCTCGATACAGACTCTTGAGAAAGACCACTCATCACTGATCTCCCCACGACTCTGAAGAAGAACAAGATGTCCTTTCCTTTTGTCTTGAAAATATATAGAAAAAAAATGCAGTCAAGCAAACATTTATGTGTCCTTAGATTCTCATCTTAAAATTGTTGTACCTATTTCCTTTCATAGCTTATAATTAATTTCTAGGATTTATAACTCATTCTTAAATATGAATTTTGAATCCCAGAAATGGTGCAAAGGAACCAGTAAGAGTTAAGCATTTTATTATAATTTATGTTTTTAAATCCATTTACTGTGACCAAAGTTAATACAAATAAAGGCAAAAAAATCACAGAATACATAAATAAATGACTACAAGTATATAGACTAACCAAAAGCTGAGATGAATCATTACTATTCATTGGAACCATTGTTACTGTGTTAATTGTTACTATGTTAAGTAAAGAGTAATTCATATATTGGGTAAAATTTTGTGATCACTATTTGCTGGAAATTGCAATAGATAACTCTGTTTTCCTTACCTTTTGGTATCAATTAGTATTATTTCACCCAATCTTGAGCAGGTTTGTACCTGCTTCTTTCGGTAACTGTCAAAATGTTTCAAAAGCGTAAGTGAGGTAAAGATAACCAAACAATATTCCAAAGAGCCTAATTTTTCATCTTTTTCATGGAACACTCACTGAATGGAGAGGATTTGTCTTCTGGATGTATGGATGTTTCATCTTTTTTTTGACAGCAGTGCTAAAAGTTTAAGGTAAATTTCCTTCCTCATTCATGAACGTTTGTTCAGTTACATCTGATGGAATTGCTCATGTCAGCAACATAGATGGAAAATAAGGGGACTGAAAGCAGGACTACATTATGACTGGTAGTTGTAACATTTACTGTACCAAAATTGTTTCTATATTGACCCAAAAAAGCATTTCTATGCTATTTATGAGTTCTGGGAAAATAGTACAAGCCTTGTTAAATCAAATCAATAAGATATTATCAGTCTGGTATGTACTTCAAGTATGTGTTTACTGCTAAAGCCGAACAGAGAATTAGTTGGGGTGAGTTTTCTTTCAGCTGGAAGATATGACTCAACCAATCCACAATAATGCAAAAGGATTTTTGAAATGGATACTACAAATGAAAACTGGTTCTTAATAGCTCACATCTCAGAAACTAAATGTTGTGGTTTTTTTCAAGAGTTCAGTTATAATGAGGATCCCACATGAGTAGCTTTTGAAAAATCTGTCTGCTTTTTATGACACTGTAATTAGAGCTGCACTTATTTTTTTGTTATAACTTTCAGACACAGTGACACAAAATCACAGAGATTCATTTGTGCAGTCTCTGGTTTTTTTTTGGTTTTTTTTTGTTTTTTTTTTTTTTTCCTTCCTTTACCAAGTTAAGTAGTGGGGTAAATGTAAAAAAAAAAAAAAAAAAAAAAAAAAGCCATTCCAAACACCTTGGAATGAAAATAATCTGGAAACTGTAAGAATATTTNTATTATATGGGATCTTAAAGCAAATAATCTGTTTTAAAGTCAAAACTTTCCCTGACACCAATGGGTATCAGAATGCATACTGCCAAAATAAAATATTAATGAAACTGATGGTCATGAATACACTGTTTAATGTAACACAGTGTAGGAAATCCCCTAACCAGCTCTCAGCCAGACTAAACCTCTATCTGAAGTGACACACTGTCATAGGGAGATGCTAGCTCAGATCCTGAAACAGCATTGAAGTGTCAGCCTTATACAACACCATAAGAAATCATCTCAAATATAGGAGGAACTGGCTTGCTGCAGCTCTGCTAAAATGACTATACTCATTATAGGTCTTCAGCTAACTCTCTCTCTGATATACTGGGAAAGCTCCACTTGCAGCACAGCCAGAAGATATTCAATAAGGCCAGCACACATCAAGAAAAAATATATGTCACTCCAAAAATATAGGACTCTTATTTCAGAATCCAGCACAATTGCTTAACAACGTGGTAAAGTAGTTAATATCACACGGTGGCAACATATGAAGTTGCTGAACAACAATTACCTCATAACCTGAAGTTTTTGGTCTCTTCATAATGCTTAAGCTTAGGAGAAATAAACTAATCACATGATTGCTCTCACATTATACAGTTGTTCCCACATAAAGTAGTTGGCACTCAACTAACTAATCAGGTGTGATTACAACTGCAGTATTTGCGAATACTTAAAAAAGAAATCTTCCTATAAATCTTTGGAAATGAAATTCAATATGACTGTAGCAAAGAAAATAGTATGGAATAAACATTCATGACAAGCAACAAGTCTGAAAGCAAATGTTTGGATTCCAGCATAGTGTGGTGTAAACAATTGATTAATTTAAAATTCACTGCTCAGGCCAAATTAAAGACCTGTAAAATAAAGGAAATGGCCAGGAGAACTGAAATAGATATATTTCAGGGTTTGTGCCATGAAGAAACAGAAAGAAACGCAAGAAGAGGTATTTTGAGCATGTCCTCCTATTCAATATCAACAAATATGAAAAAATCTGTTTAATTTTTGGACTCTTTTTTCTCAGTTTTGGATAGTTTTTACTCAAGTGTAAGTAAACCTGAAAATTAATTTTTTTTTCTTTTAAATCCTGACATTTTTGTAGGGTAAAAAATGGAGATTTTACACCATTTGTTAGAAAATTTTGGAAATAAATTATATCAGCATGTTTTGAATCCTGAACTCTGTTATTGCTAATATTTTGGCTGAAATTATTAATTGAATTCCGATCAGATGTAGAGATAGTTTCCATCGTTTCACCTAGTATAATTTTTCTAATAACAATATAAAGATCAAATTACTACAGATAGTTCTAATACCCATTCTACAGAATTTGCAATAGTTTATAAACAACCTGATCTCTATCTCTTTGGCTATTCCATGCCTTTATTCACAGAAATTGTGGGCTACATGCAGAAAAAATCTGTTTGAATGAAGTCCCTAGGTGTGAAAGTTTACACCTGACTACTTTGCTTGCAGTCTCCCATAGTCCCCATTCTCAAACATTATTTGACCATGAGGTGTATAAATTAACCAAGATTTGTGTCAAGGTAACCATATTTCTAAACAGAAGAAAGGATTTTGCCAGAAGAATGGATTTTAACGTTCATGGGTTTTAAACATGCGGTGTACATTTACTTTATTTAAACATTTGTATAAATTGTAGCGAAATGACCACCTTGTTACAGAGGTAACTTAAAAGCACCACTACCTTTAGTTACCTGCATAGCTCTTATTAATACCTACCCAACAGACCTGTGCTAAAGGTCCATTCAGCATCAAAATATTATGATCTTACTAATATGTACCTAGGCATTTACAAACATTCAAAACATCAAGATCATTCAGACAAAAAATAACAAAAGAAATTACGAAATTCAGAAGTAAAATCTGAACTATTAGGACTCTTAAAGCCTTT